>KN716612.1:43489-58680 GCA_000816705.1 Dictyocaulus viviparus
TATATATATAACGTACATATGTTGTAGCCCCCTTCGTTGAGTCAAAAACGGTGATCAGTAGCTGCGCATGACGGAGAATACCTGTGGCATAAAAGAGCGTGTAGTATGCGGAAATTGGCGGATTGGTGTGAATGAAAGGAAAAAACGCTTGTGACGATGGTTAAGAGAATATATATATATCGAAAAAGATTAAAAACAAATGGGCGAAAAAATAAGGTGTGTTTTGAGTAGATGGATAAGTCGTATTATGTAGAAGGTTATTTTTAGTATCAGAATGCAGTCAATGTAACATCAAATAGGGAGAGAGGTTTCGCGAAATATTCATACTTCTTGATGACCTATGAGTTTTACGGATCATAAATACACCAAAAGTAGATCGCAAACATATGAAGAATTGAAGAGTATACATGAACCAATAGAATTTTGTATTTTTCAATGTCACTTAAGCACAAAAAAGATATCACAACGTACCTACAAACTTTTTACATTCAAATTCAGTAATTTTGAGATAAACACTATGCGCTCTGTAACTGCATGCTAAAGCATGTTTTTTTCTACATTCCTTAATTATAAACGCAACTACTAGTTATGTAATAAATATACAAGTAGTAATAGTAATAATAGTAATAATAAAAAATTTAAATCTAGTAATATAAATATTACAAACATGAGACTATTAAATGTTAATAGGAGTTAGAGTTTCGTTACTAATTTGGATATTTGTCATGTTTTCTAAATTTTTTAATACGCTAAATATTTCAAAGATCTACTTACATCGCTTACAAAATCGATCTAAATAATGATGAACGTAAACGAATTTTAATAAATCAATTAATTTTATGTCCGTGAACAATAATACATCAACACCTGATGTTTGATTTTTAGTAGAGGAAAAAAAAGAAATTGAAGAGTGTTACTAGTTTTGTGACTGCAATTGAGCGATAATAGAAGACAAAAGTTCGAAGATTTACAACTGAGTTAGGAACAAAAAAAAACAGTTAAGGGAGCCAAAAATATGTTTTGTTATATGTGAAGATAGTAAATAAAGTAAGTGGTAGTTTGATCGAACAATACAGATTACTATTGAATATTCGACGTATTTCAGCTGAACAATTCAACGACAAATGCAAATTATCCCTCCATTTGTATTTCATGAAGCAAATCAGTACTGCTGGTTAATATGAATTTCACTAGACAAAAGATGATCGACAATAGTTCTAATAGTGAACGATTAATACTTATTTAAGGCAGACACAATAAATAGAGTCCAGTTCGGATGCGAACGAGTTAAATTAGATGACTAGATAGTCAGAAGTTAGTAAATGTAAATATAATCATCTAAACAATAAAGCCAACCAGAAAGCAGCGACTAACAAACGATCCAGCATAATTTTTTTTAGAAACTTGGATTTACAGCGTTCTTCAATAAATTTCTTTAATATCACGTATGATTCTGTATAATTTATCGAAAAAAAATAGTATTAACCACAGGTTAAAACATCACGACCGAATAGTACTGCTCAATATCCAAATGTAACTATTTGGATCCACTACAGAAGTAGTGCGCATCGAGTGGTAATGGAAATCATGGAGCGACATATGCATGTATATACGTACACATTGCATATATATTATATATATGCAAGGTAGGGGAGGTGGTATGTGGGTACCTCAAAGATGTGCCTAAGTTTTTTCCTCGATCATCATAATAAAGGTCATATAACATGAAACGTTACCACAACCAATCTCACCACACACACTCACGTATACTCATGTAGACAACCTGCAACCAATCAATATTACCACATACCAAAATTGCGCCGAAATTGAATCACATTGTTGACGTTTCAAAATCAAAACAAGGACAAAACTCATCTTAACAACATTATCCAGAGTTTCGTACTATGCGTATCATACATCTTGAAGGAAAAACGCCTAATTTAATGGTATTTTATTGCCCTAGGCTTGATTTACCTCCATTCGAAACATGTCTGATGCGAATCGCCACAATAATACACATTATTGGACATCACAAACAAAACACATGTTGAAAACGATGCTAGTGGAAAACTTTGATTTAGTTTCATAGTAGGAAAAAACTAAAGCTGAGAATTACCAAAGTTGCACACACCCATTACCAGTGTTAGGCCCCAGGCTGCGACTTGAATTATGGAATGACGCCTTAAAGCTTCGGTAACAATCGAAGTATACTGAATGTAGCTGCAGCGCATGCTAATCGAATTCATCCGTTAAATTGTGGATTACGTTGTAATAAGATCGTATTGACTGTGTGTGTAGGTATGCCTCATGTTTTAAAAACAATAGAGTTTATAACTCATTTGTAAATGAGGTAGTTTTGTTTGATAATCCATATTATGTTAATGATAATATGTTAATTAAAAGAAGAAGAGAGGAAAGCAAGAAGAAAATAAGGGTGAGAATGCTAGCGGATTAAAGTCGTTCGTTGTTCGATGATGCGAACGTGTGGTGATGACCGGCTATGATGACCAGTGAGTGTCAGGCAGTGTTGAGTGACAACTGTTTAGTTTACAACTATCAAGTAGTTTCTCAGTCAAAATTAATGCAAAACCTTTTGTTCTCGCTTCTTTTTTTGCTCTACAAACGGTTGCAGATAGTAAAATGATGTGTTTTCTAATCGAACTGGCAGTCAACGGTTGAAACAAAATTTACCAATTAGTGCTAGTTTTTTTCTCTTTTTTTTTTCTAAATGCGATTTATTCTTTACACGTAAAGATTTTATTGAAACAGTTAATTGTTTAGATACTCTTCAAGCACATATGAATTTTTTTGAAAGAATTTTTCCGTTTTTTTTCTATTCAACGCCGATTCTGTGCAAATACAATTGTATACAGTGGAAAAATGAACAGGATATGATTAAATATGCTTGCATAAATGATTAAATTAGAAAAATTATGCTATTTTCTTAAAAAAATAAGTTGATTTTTCTTTACCAAACTTGTTTTTATTGTCATAATAAAAAAATTTTTTTATTGAACACATTAATAAATGATGTGAAAACGAACGAGAAATGTTTATAATCACTTGTCAACTTTTTTTTTTGTTTATTTGCAATTTAAACACTTGACAGAGAATTTTTTTTTTTACAGATAGTTTCCCAATGAATGTGAGATTCTAAAGTTTCACTAATAAATGATTGCCCCTTTTTTCTTTATTTTTTTAACTCAAAGTATATCAGCTGTTTATATTTGTGGATAAAACATATCAGCAAAATATATAATATAGACTGTAAGTGATAACATGAAGGGAATTATACTTCATGTTTTTCCAACATTTCCTCTTTCTTTTTCATTCTTTTCTTTCCTTTCTCATTTTATATAAGTTCTCGTTGTACTTCGTAATCTTCTCAATTCTCAATTCTTAATTCTTAAAAAAAGTAATTCTTCTTCTCCGGAGTACATCAATTTATGGACAATGCTGGATGACTAAACTTAACTGATTGCGGTATCTGTTTTAAGCTTTCACATACTGGATTTTGCTGCGTACGTGTGTAAAATGTCAACAGCATGGCAGAACTAATAATATTTCAGCCTAAATAAATTATAATTATTTAATTTATCTTTGTTTTTATAACCAGAAAATAAGCATATTTGATTGTGTCGAATGGTTACGTCACATCGCTGACCGTCCTGGTTTCTTTCACTCTTAAATCTCATAAGATCAAAGACATCATCATCGATATCAGTAAGTATATCACTCATGTGATTGCAACAAAATAACATTCTTCTCTTTGAATAATGATGCTTCCGTTGTAGTTATAGTAATTGTCAATTAATTCCATTGATGTATTGAGGTGGAAACTTAGACCTCAATGGAGATTTTGTGCGAAATATGTCGCATATTCATTGGTTTTTATTCAAAAAATAAACACTTTATTGAAGAGCAACTAGGTCAGAAGATCTTATGACTCGAGCTTTTGTCTTAGAGAAACAAATATCTAAAATGTTAATTCCAAGAAATTTTTTCATACAAAGTAAACCAATGGCACTCATCTCGAATTGCTCTAACAGAATTGCTGAAATTTTCAATACGTCGGTGAATAACTCTTGACAAAAATACGAATTATAGTTTTCTCTATTGATTAGAACTATACAACGCTCGGCTTTTCAGCTATTCGAAAAATGTCGTCGTTTTTCTTAACTAACAAATTACTTTGTTCAATTTTTATTGTTGTATGACAGAAACCAATAAGAATGCTCAAATATGTCGTTGTTTATAACAAAAACAAAACTCTCATTTTTTGCTAAGAACTAATAATGTGAGCAAAAATCTTGTAGGTGTTCAAAAATCCTAAGTAGTATATCTGCACTATGTACTATTTTCATCTTTCAAAAAAAAAAACAATGTGACTTTTAACAGCTTTAAATACAAAAAATTTCCATTTCTCTATTAGAGCGGGAGCAAAAGAGAGATAGAGAAAGAGAGAGAGAGAGAGAGAGAGAGAAAAATGGGAGGAGAATGTGAGTAGCTGAGTAGGGGTGCGCAGTCCCCGAGGCAAATCAAGCCTTCTATCTTTCAGAGTTCTGTGAATTGCTTTGAGAATAATCTAGAAGGATAAGCAGCAATGACATGACGAAGAATAATCATCTCAAACGATGTGTGGACAACTCATATACAATCTCACTTTCATGATGTCAGACGAAGACGAATTCGTGAAGTATTACACAAATGTGTATGGACTACAGTAATCTTTATTCCTTTAGCATTCCTTTTTAATTCTATCATAAGCCGTCATACAACCTCAAACTTATAGAGTTTTGCTAATAAAGTCTCGAATCGAAAAAGTTTTTCGTGTCTGTGGGTTTAGTTTTTAATTAGGTAAATCTTTAAGTATTCGATTTTTTTTGAATAAAACTAATGCATGGAACAATTCCTTTTTTCAATTTCCTATGAAAATTCTAATACATCTTCTTTGCAAGTGACAACAATCGAATTAAGAAAAATTTGAGGAAGCGATATTCGTCATCGACTACGCCATTTAAATGAAAAGCAACGAATTTATTCGAAACACTAACTAATCGCCTTACTTATTGAAAAAGATATAAAGTGCAAATGTTGAAAGGAAAAAAAAGCAGAGGAGTGAGGAAGAAGAAGCTAAGTCATAAAATAAAAAAAAAAAACACGAAACGACATTGATTCTTTTTGTAATACGGTTTTTTGGTTCCGGCTTAGAAACGGCGAGTGTTCATACTGTTTACGATTGCACTTTTAGAAATTCTTCACGGATTAGTGGAACTAGATGAATATAATACAAATTTTAAAACTATCATAGATTCATACAATCATCAATCATTCTCTCGCTATCCTCATTTTTGTTCTTCAGAAATATGAGTTTGAGATGTGCTTATTCCAATAATGACCATTTGATCCTATTCACATGGTAATCAAATACTTCAATACTGGTCTAATCTATTCATAAGTTAATCAATACTGGGCTTTCAATACTCGGCTTATTTATTTATAGGCTATATCGAAAAAAATTGTTAGATAAGAATGGGAGATAGCTTTGAGGTGTTTTTTTTTCATTGCAGCATCGGAAGGAGCTGTTAGTGTAGATCTCTTACAACCATATTTTGCTCAGTTATTTATCTACATTGTACTGAATCACTTCTGAAGTCTAAACACTAACGATTCATATTTGTTAGAAAATTCCGATCAAGAAATGATTGGAACAAATCACTCACTGATTTTTGGTAACACAGATTCTTTAAACATTAGTAATCGTCTCGTTGAGAAAGAAGAGCTCTAAATCTTCTTATCTATGCGAAAAATCAAATTCTTGATTGCCATAATAACAGAAAAAAGTGCCATTCAAATGATGCTTCTACAGGTCATAGAAATTCACAGGATTTTTAGCGTTCTCTCCTTTAAGGTAAACTTGACTCGATTGTACGGTGATTGAGGAAGGAATAGATGTTTTTTTTCTCTCGGATTGCTTTCTCCAAATGGCGATAAACCACTAAATTAGTTGTTTTTTCTTTCAACGATGCATCTTACATCACTATGATATTCTATCCTTCAATTACTGTACTCTACAACACGATGTTATTACGTTATAATTTTGTAGTACCAGAAGCTTTAGTATACCAATTCCCTTCTGGGGACGAAAATGTTCAAATGAATATGGAATTTATTCAGATTAATCCGGCCGTTATCGATACTGGCTTGGATTCCGCTCTTCAGATTTACTATACTTTTTGTACGCAATTGATTTGATGATAAAATGACTTTTCAAAGTTTCGAGTAACACAAAATTCCATAAAACATTAGCTACTATAAAAATTAACCATACTGATGAGAAAATTCACTTCAAGTGCCTCACCTTTAAGAAAAAATGACTTTTACCAATCAAACATATATGAATAAATTAGCTTATTACCATCAGTTGTATGTATGAATGATCGCTTTTTTTTCCTATACGTACGGTTATTGAAAATTACGGTGATAATTGAGCCGCTACATTCAATTAATGTATGCATGTATAAATAAAATATCGAATAAATAAGGTGAGTGAGTCAACTAATCATAAAAATATCACAAGAATCCAGCAATCATTTATTCGCTATGGAATGTTGTATGTGATGATATCGTAATAAAAATATTCTCGTTCACATTCACTCATTACTTATCTATTGGAAATATTTGAAGCATTTATTATAAAACAAAAGCAATAACATCAACAAGTACCTAACGTAAAATAGAAACGTCACTTTAGCGATGAGAATGAGAAGCTTATCGGAAGTTATTTTTCTTTTTGCCTTAAGATTTAAATAAGAGGCACACTCCTGAGAGAAGAATTCTAAAACTCATAATGTTTTATTACGCATGATATTTCTTTTAATTATGAGATTCATATTAATTATCGCAAAAATACTGTAGGAGATCAAACGAATACGGAATACGGTATAAATACGATTCTTTTGGTTGTGGTGCGAATTCACTCAAATTCAAAATTAATATTCTATGTAAATTAAAAAAGCAATTTATACGACTGTTCACTTTCGTTCTTTGATCATTACTCACCGTGATTTTTTTTCATTCGAGGAACAGATGATTTCGTTGCTCAAAACTGTACTTCATAACAAAAAGGAAGTAATTACTACATTGAAAAGTTAATTATGAGTGTACATATTTTTTAATTTTTTTATTGACTCAATGCAAATAGTGCAGTAAACCCAGGAACCAAAACCGGATAACCCTGAGTAAAATAATGGTGAGGAAAAAAAATTCTGAAATAATGGGCGAATGCTAGATGCACCGATATTCTTGCTTATAAAAACAAATATATTTGTATTCATATTATTCAATATACAATGAGTCATGTTGAGAAAAGAGTGAAGCAACATGCAAATGAACTTAATCTACTTTCAAATGATCTGTACAAACTATAGTATCGAAACGATCGCTGCATTTCTGGATCTTGTTTTGTTCAAATCGTTAACATATGATTGAATATTCAAGCTAAGTGTCATAGCGTCTCATTCAAATATACTAAGGAGGAATTTATTTCTGGTCAATATACGTAATATACGAATAATCATCGATGATATATTGTCGCATTACCGTGTTCCAAAGAAATATTTCAAATGATTCAACAATGTAATATCATTTTAAAACATTCCAGAAAATCACGATGAACATATGAAGACGTTACAAATAACATTCAAATGATTCAGATTCAAACAAACAAAATTAAGCATTTCTATTGTATTGAGATTGTTTATGTACTGTAACACTTACTCATAGACGATTATTTTACTGAAAATGCATTATTGAACAGTTTGTTATCTGTTCTGACAAAAAAAAAGAAAAACTCAGATAAGCTTGTTCCTAATAGACTGATGAATAACTGTTTTATGTTTATTGATATGTTACGAAATTGATATGGGTTAAAATCTGTTGGGGGGATGGGCGCATTGGCGTAGTGGTGGAGATGTCACGACGACACACCAGCACGATTCAGGTTCGTGGCTGCATACCAGGTCAACCAAGCCACCCATTACCTCAGGATCGGTAAGCTGGTAACAGAGAAATCTGGATAAGATAACTAGTGTTGACTTGGTGAAGAGTGATAAACTCAAGTCACTGTATAGACCAAGGTCGCATTCAAACACCTCCACGATATCATGATGAACACGAATGCGTAGGCGCATCCTGCCACAAAGGTTTCATCAATGCAAAATCTTATCTTATCTTATTCAATAAAAAGTTACAGAAAAAGTACAATGGGCTACAACCAATAAATAAAATTTATTCAGGAAATTAAATCTACTTATAACATCAGATTCTATCATTGAGGTATATGCAACGTATATCTGGATTCTTTCCACATAGAACCGTAGAAAGCCTGTGTTATTTGCACATTTAAAATCAAACCAAACCATATCATCAGCACTGTATTGATATCCGGCTTTCGGTTTTAACATTATCAGGGGGTTATCAGCTTAACTCAGTGCAACGCCGATGTTTGCCCATCAGATGGGATAAGTGGACAAACTAGTGGTGATAACATATACCTCCAATAGGAATTAGTGAACCATTTAATTGTCAGATAGAGCACATAGGTGGTATAGAATGTAGTACGCTAGAACAGTAGTAGACGAAATACGAGCTCGAGCCACGACTGAAGACCCAAGTGAAATAATTATATGAAGAATATGGAATGTTAATATATATTATACTTTATTATGTCGAGTAGATACTATGGTTATATCAACAGTGTTCTAAGTTGTTACGACCTCGTCTTTTTCTCAAGTCTACATTTGTCATAAAGTTTTCAGTTGTGGTAGCAAACAATAATAAACTGACTGTAATGTAGATTCAAGCTGTTTCGTTATGTGGTGATATTTCACCAGTAGAATTTTTGTATTCTCTTCATGAACAAATCAGTATGTATATTGTTATTGTCGAGTAGATACTATGGTTATATCAACAGCATGTTGGACTTTAGATAAGAGAAGATCAGCTGTAGCGTTGATCATTTCCTCGTGGCGCTATGCGCCTACGCGTTCGTGTTCAACGTGATATCGTGGAGGTGGTTGAAGGCGAAGCTGGTCTATACACTGAATATAGTTTACCGCTCCTCACCAAGTGAGTACACTTTGTCTTACACCAATTTCTCTGGCACTAATTCACCGACCCACGGGGGATGGCGAGTAAAGTAGGCCTGTGATGCAGCAAACTGATTTGGGCCGGCGTGTTAATGTGGCACCTCCATCACTGCGCCACCATAGACTCTCAATTACGATACAATAAATAATTCAAATACTTTCTGAATAATTTATCATATACGACAACATTATTGCGTTGATTTTGTTACTTTTTGCCTTAATTTTCAACAGAACATCTCTATAATGAAGTGGAAAAGAGGCCGAAATTCCATTGAAAAATATAAAATTACTAATATACGTGATGCTGCAGTAAATATATTAGTTAGTAAAAAATCAATGGTGAAATGTTTTGACAACGAATAAAAATTGAATAAAACTAGAAAATAAAAAAAGATAAAGTAAGTAACAATTAGGACAGGAAAGATTAAAGATTGCTAAAGATTAAAGATACCAAGTCATAGCTGCTTTCCTACAAAGTTTTCTGTGGTACTGGCATACTTAGCACGGAGGTATGGTGTGACAACTACGTTAAGGGATAAGCGGGAATCTGAGGGCGCAGCTTTAAGCCTGCGTGTCATACTGTCATCTCCTACAATTGTGCTTCGTGCTTTCAGTCATTACAACAGTCACTATTAGTACGATAATAAAAACGAGGTATTGTCTATAGAATCAATATAAGTAATATCATTACAATCACTGTCTTTGCCTGCTTATTAGAAAACCGAATAATTATTTTAGTTATGATTAGTTTTTGTAACGATCCCATGTTGTTTTGTGAAAAAAAGATTGAAATCGATTGTAAATGAGGTAAATAAAACGATTAGACTTTATGTATTATTGTAGTGTATACAAGGACGTTGAAACCAGTTTGAAATGATCATAACCTTGAAAATTTGCTCCTTGATCATAGTGTGGTCAAAAAGATTTGGTTTTTCCCTTCCTTTTCCAGTGCTTACGATTTATTCAATCGCCCTATTTCAACTTATCAGAAGCTTTCAGAACATAGAAAATAAACATTATCGTTATTACAAATCAATCGATATGCATAGATTATAATCTATAATCAATATGATCTCTACAATGGAAACATTCTTGAGACAACGAATTGATGTTAATAATTTTTTTATTTTTTCTACATAAAAAAGGACACCTAGAATGTTTCTATTTAAGGATACATTATATTTAATATATGCAAAATAGCTCTTCGAATTTTACAATTAGTATGCACGTTTCAGAAGCAATTTTTTTTTGCAGCGTCATGAAAACTAAATCAAAATACGAATTTTTTCTAAGGACATCGAACGGGGTGAAGTGTTTCAAAAATGCGTGTATGCCAACAAAAAAAAAACAAGTTATGAGGCAAATTTTATCCAAGAAACATGTACTTATGGCTGGACGATATTCTAATTAGGCTGCTTCTAGTGCTTAAAAAATTTTAATGTCGCTGTTTCAGATGTTTTTGCATAAATGTATTCTACTGCTAGCCGTATACCTAACAGGTATTTACTTAATTCCAATACTTTGTTTAATATTGTTAATAGTTTCAACTACTTCAATGACAAAGTCACTTTCCTAATCAAATGATATCAATACCAAATTCATGATGATGCTGCTTCAGCATGACTTTCCTCATGATGTAGAACAAACAGTTCTTACAAATTTAAAAAACTTACGACTAGCTCTAGTATCTTATTAATCTTTCTTTTTTCTCTGTGTTTCTGAAGCATGCTACTAGTGACCTTATGCAGTGGTTATGAATATCCCACCGCAACTCACGTCTCAATTCATCATCCCAAGTAATCCATGTCTTTCATACTTCCACGGATCGATATTTCTTGATGAAATGTATTTTGAGAAGTGATATGAAACCCGATTAATTATGGTATATATCCTTATCACATTATATTGCCCAATTCTAAATCAATAACGTCTACTATATATAGAAAAATTTGCGATTAGTCTCATCCTCCCAAAGACACCATGAGCTGAAGCAATTCAATCAGTGTAACAGATTTTTTTTTTCATTCCTCTTTGATAACTCACTCTCATAAGCACCTCAGTTTATTTCTCCTTTGTTCATTTGAATAACCACTTAATATCTTACGAAATTGATTCATAACGACTTTATCCGTTTCTTTAATAATCTAATTTAGAGTTTAGTCCAATACTCAGTTTCCTACATCCTTCAATGTTCATTTTCACTAGCAACCACTTACATTGATTGGCATATGTTGCTCTATCACAATCGTCGCCCATGGTCGTGACGTTCTTTGGGCATAGTGACGATCGCGAAATCCAATTCATAATAAGTTCAAAGCTCGGATTCATCAGCCAGTGGAAATGGGTAACGTTAGTCAAGACCACTTCCATCGATTGCTTGAATGGTCCGTTGAGAAAACGCTTGTATGCTTTTAAAGTGGTCCTTGTTACCATATAGGTATCTTTTCCATATTTTGTCATCGATGTAAATTTCACTACATCTGAAGATGGGGTTCAGAAAACGTCGTTGAAGCGATCAGTGGATGGTGCACAGATATCTTAACATCTAAATGCTAGGTCGTCGTATGAGGGTGATACTGTTTAGACGTAGAATTTAGCACAGCAACATCAAGAAATAAGCAAGATTGTTTACTAATGACTAAAGAAAGTACATGTTATGACGGAAAAATCATTCAGCAGCCTGTCAGAATATTGTTTCTACCAATCATTTTTTTAAGCAATTATCTTCCTATACTCATGTTATCGTTATAGGTACTAGCGGAGTCTCCTTGATAGAATCGTATTTATCAGATAAGCAGGCAGCACGACGGCAAGCTATGTTGAACGTCCAATTTCGGCCACTTATGCACCTCAGAGGAGATGATGATTGGGTGAAAATTTATTAGCAGTTAATAAGATCACCTATAGTTCTTTCATTTGTTGCAATTGTTACAAATTTGCTGCGTGTGAACAGTTTTTCGAGTTCGATAACTTGATCACACCAATAAAACTCCTAGTATTTGATGAATTATTGTAAAACTGACCTCTTATGATGACGGATACGAACACATGTGAGGGTTTTTTGCTGGAATCAGCATAATGTTTGAACGAACGTATGGCACTTCGATGTGAGCCGTTTAAGCTCCTAAGGAGGCAATCCTTCCGAGACATCAGAATGCATTTAACAAAAAAAACAATCATCAAATATTAATTTCATGCTTTTCTGAATACTAAACAAAAACAATTCCTTATGCTGTTGAATTTTCCTTCTGGTTACTCATTCAGAGAAAGCAAATTGGAACGGAATTATTAAATACTCAAATGATGGATGAGAATGGTATCGTGTACGATGTCAATCCAACTAATAAAGCCAGAATTTCCAATTTCAATCCCAGACACGGCTGACGACATTCTCGTTGTGTTTGATTCTTAATTTTTCTTTTCTTTCTTATTTTGTATTTTTCGATGGCTGTTTTTTTGTTATTTATTTGTAAAAAAATCGAATTAATATAAATAATATTAATGTTGCGGTACCATCTGTGTGAAAGCAGTGCAAAACAAAATTATGATCAATTGTTCAGAAAAAGTAGCGAATTAACTTCGGTCAATTGCGTTAGACACCGTGCTCGTGTTTATACCATTATTTGCTTTATTTTATATTTGTTTGTTGATAGCCGTAATCGTATTCACATTTGTAATTATGAAACAAAGAGCAATGGTAGTAAAGTGCTGCTGTACTGCACAGACGTGGGTTCACGTCCGCTATATTCGCCATTTTTCAGTGGTTGATAAATTGGTATCAGAATAATTTTCAAATTGAGTAGTAACTGGTTGATGAAAACTGGTCATCTTTAGACGATCTTATAGAGCTTGTCGCATCTAATCACCAAGAATCACCAACAATATGTCGACACGTATCTACCACCTTTTTTTTCAGCTTTTTCATATTGTTGGCAAATTTTCTCGAATGAAAAGTATATTTATAGTAACACAACTTTTCGCATGACCTTTCACCTTCGATTTCTTTTTGTTGTTCTGCAGTAGTTCCAAAACTGACGATTCTTTAAAAGCTATTCCAATACCGTAAGGCCAGTCGAATCCGCGTAGAAGGTCATGTTTTTTTGTGGATTAATGCAGTATGCATATTATATTAATAGAATGACTGTAGTACGTCTACTGAAGCAAGGACAGAAGCAGCAAATTTAGTTATAATAAAACTACAAAATAAAGAAAAATAACTATTAATATCGTTAGTGAATTTTTGTTATAGTATGCCCATCATATTAACGATAATCATTTGAAATCTTGAAGTGTGTTAACTGGCTAAAGATCACAGACGACGCCTCCCACACTGATGAATCCAAAATCAATTGAACAAACACGTTGCAGATTAGTTACTTTTCAAATCATCATAAAACTTGATTAGTTCCAGCGTTACCATTGTTACAGTATCTCATTTCGAAAGTTCGTATTTAATTAGTGCCATCTAGAAATCTTCTTGCTCATTCTTCGTATTCAATAACGTAAAGCTAAAACGAATAGCCGATATCAAGTTTTGCAAATTCTCAAAAAAGGTTAGCTCCATTAGTGCTTGATTGAAAGAATGATTTGTAGATTTACGTACTGACTATCAGAGCAATAGTAGTAACAAATATTTGCTTACATCTTATATAGTAAAAAATGGAGGACGGGGGGAATCCGTACTCATTTTTGAGTTTCTTCGAGTATGGAAGAAAATTTCAGAGAACTAATTATCACTTTCTTTGAAAGAAATGTCTCCGACATAGAGGGCTTTTATTAATAGTTAACAGACTATTGAAATTAATCAGTGCCTAATCATATGACACATACCACGATATTTTTCATAATTTTATTACATGAATTATTATCGAAATCATCGAAATGAAATATCCCTCAGCGGTAATAACCGTTGTATGGTACTCTTAACCGTTATGAATAACGACGGTCTTTTTAACGACAGTTGGTCCTCGTCCGGGCATTGGTGGTCCTCGTCCAAACGACGATTGTCCACCAGGTCCATATGGTCCACGTGCGAACGATGGTTGTCCACGAGGTCCATAAGGTCCAGGCTGTGGTCCACTAATGAATGTTTTTTCGATGATAGTTCTGGGAGGTTGTGCTCTAAAAACTGCGATTTTTTTCCCTTTGTACAATGAGATGAAAAATGCTGCCACTTTAAGCGAATGGTCTGTTGTAAAAGTATGAAAGTATCGTTCAAAAATCTCGTTTAAATCGTTTTTCAATAAAAGCTTATCAGATTTTTAGCAGTATGATAGAAAACACAAAATGCAAAATAAACAAGGAGAAAAATGAAAGATCAAAAACTTACGACACAAATGTTAGAATTACAAGAAAGATGATGGGAATGAATTTCATTTTACTCGAAGATGAAATAAAAAACTGAACAAATTGATCGTCTTAAATAGTTACGAGTGATGTGTAAAATTATTATGATCAAACAAGAAACTGGTCAGCGCCACGATACACTTTATCGTCTAACTATTTACGAACTATCAGCACTGTACAAAAAATTGTATCATTGGAAAAAAAAAACAAGAAGAAACAAAAGTTGAAGGAAGGAAAAATAACCAAATAGTGCATTGATTTTCGCAGTACTTAGAATCATTAACAAGTAAATAAGCTAAAAATTACCATCTAGTGTTATTCGTTATCCTCATTGTAACATTAGTCTTCCGAGAAAATTTATTACACGCATCAAAATCATTAACGTAATCTGCTTATAATTTACAATAAAATTTGTGAAAAATCCGGAATTAAAATTTTGCTTGCTTACAATTATATATTTTGCCTCCTTCTAACAAAAAAACGCTCAAGGGCGAAATTAGAAAATTTGGCAATGATTATAGAAATCCCAGCAAATTCCCTTAAGCACCAATTAATTCGCAACCGTCTGTACGTCCGCCTATGCATGACGGAAGCGTGCATTATATGCCCAAATAGGAAAAGCGGTGATTGCATGAGGACAGGTACAATATACCTGATCTCATGCAAAACTTGCGGTGAGGAATATATTGGTGAAAC
>KN716612.1:58780-76172 GCA_000816705.1 Dictyocaulus viviparus
GTGAACATAGGGTTGAGAAGCATAACGGGGTCGATTTTGAATTCAAAATCAAAATCCTTGTGCAAGAAAGAAGAACACCCGCGCAAAAGTTTTTGGAAGCGCTGTGGATAAATACCAGAACTCCAAAACTAAGCGGAAAAGGTGAGTGATTTGTGGATATACATGACCTAGCCCCATATATAAGGCTGATTGTCCAACTGAATACCAGACATTAGTCTCCATGCTGTCTCTATAAAGGGTTGCCTCCACAAACAACAGAGTACAGCCATATTGAAAGGTGAGTATTTGGAATGGAGTGTGTTTGACTGGGTGTTAAAACTTTAGATTAGGGTTTTTCTTTTGCAGGGTTAACGATAGTGCTTAATTGAGTGGACCACACAATTGACAGAGACTTTCTTATGCTCTGATGAAGGCGGTTCTGCCGAAACGTTAGCCTGTTTCTGTGTTGTATTGCTTTTTCAATAAAACACTGTTTAACAACTTTGAGTATTCCTCAACAAGGTTACAGTAAAAGATGCACACACAATTTTGTAGATGATAATTGACAAAGAGGAGAAGATCCTCTATAAATTGAAAGGTATAACTGAGGCATATCAAGTGATCTGAATACTTATAAACTCTTACCTCCTACCCACATAGCACCGTTCAATGGTTTGCGGATGAAGGAATGAATTTCGAAATTTACAAAGAGCATTGAATTGGAGCATAAACATTGCACTGGATTGAGATTTGTAATTTGAGAAACTGAAGAAATTGATCAAAGTGGAAAGATGCACTTTCGAATCCCGCCAGAGGTTTCAAGTTTTGCCATTAACTCATCATAATTTGAGATATAAGAGCATTGTAACTTATTATAGTTTATGGGAAGTGGAAGAATAGAATTTTTCACTTGTAGAAGAATGATCAACTATAAGTTTTAAAAGTTTGTGAAAGAAGAAAAAAAAATAGATAAATACTGGTGAGAAAAAGAAAACTACAATTAATTCGTAAGCAGTACAAAGAAAAAATGAACAAAACATTTGGTTTGGTTTAAAATACGCATTTAATACCTCTAATGATGCTGAATTAGCCACAAAGCAAGGAACCTCAGGCGTTACCTCAACCTTACGCCTGAGGTTACACGTCGGCGACCAATTCCGCATCATTAGAGATGTTATGACATCATTATTAAGTAAAAATACGATTACTGTTATCGATTTCTGGATGTAATGATTCCTCGGATACAATCAGTTACCAATTTAATAACGTAATGATCTATTTTTATTTTTAAATACAATTGTACAAACCGCATACGAATGTAATCTCTAGCAGTTTTCGTTTTAAAGACAGATTTTGACTTATTAAATAGTAATTAGAATATTTTGAATATTCAGTAAGTGCTTAGCAAACACTTCCATCTTTACGCAAGGGTCATACTAATAATCATCCCGTGCCATCAATTACCGTATTTTTAAAGTGGTGAAATAAATGTATCAATTACATAAACTCTACGAAAACGTACTAAAAATAGATTATGATGCTCAATGATCCCTCCGAGTTAAAAGAATACTATGAATATATTTGTCAGCTATAGGAAGTGAACAATTGAGGTGAGGTTCAAAATGTCAATGACCAACAAAAATATATAAATGCTGGGTTTCCAAATTTTGATCATATTATGTTTGCGAGAAGAAGCAGACATTATCACCAATAAAATGTCTAAAATGTAAGACACGTTGTTATTTACAGCTCTTTGAAACTCTTACAGAAATTTTGTGGAATCATGGGGAAAAAATTTGCTGCCGAAAATCACAAACTGTGAGTATATGAAAAGGAGACGAAAATCTTGGATCATAAATGCTTTCAATAGGAACAAACTAAAGGTGAGGTCTTCCTAAGTAAACGAAAAGTTTCTCGAATGTGTCTAGGCCGTCTTTCAACGAACGAAAAAGAATTAGTATTGACACCAATCAATCTTTGTGTTGCTGTACTTTTCGGTTCTGCCAACCGTTTAATTACATCATGGCTAAGCAACCTCAATCAAATTAGTGCCTTCTATCCTGTCAGATTAATCTTTTGAAAGTCTGTCAATTTTGACAAAATGGAAGGTTTGTTTTACTTGATTAAAAATTAGCACTAGAAATCAACATAGCGTAATATTACAGCATTTCCGCACTTTACAAAACATGTCCTCTATGAAGAGTAATGAAAAGATAAAGAAAAAGAAGTAGTGGTGCATCCTTGACAGAATGAAAGCTTCGTAACTACTTTTCAGCTCCACATCACTCCCAAAGCTGTTGTGTTGCCAATATACGGCTTAGCATCGCATCCACGTCTATTCTTCTAGCGACAACTCGTACAACTCCACCATTTCTTTCGCTTTAGAGAACAAAATTGATTAACTTCAAGAATGATACATAAGTGACCATAATGGACTGGTTGATATAGGAACGAATAATAGTGCTAAAATTCATAGAGGTTCAGCCCTTCGTTTGCAACTCATTTTATTTTCTTGCAAATTCTTCCAGTTCATACATATATGTCTGATATTTTTCAAAACATTAATCGCATATGGGAGCGTAACTCAGTGATGGAGTTGCAACAATTATAGGTACGACCAAATCAACAGTACACTCAGGTTCGCAACCGCTCCCAGACTTACCAAGCCTTTACCAAGGTCCGAGGTTGATAAATTAGTGTTAGGACAACCTGGGAAAGATTAACAGCGCAGACATGGTTGAGAATGTATAGTGTATAAACCAGGCTCGTATTCAATTGCCTTCACGACATCACACTGTAAACTTATGCATCACGCAATAGGGATTCATCAACGCCAAAGCATATCTTAGCTCATCTACGTTGCCAACAAGTGTAGAGCTCACATGGGTTAATTTATTTAACTTAGCATATAGAAGGGCTTAAACATAATTTCCTTCGATTGTTGGTGTTGTAGAGTCACACGAGTTAGGTCGACGTACCAAATCCTTAGCAGGCTAGCCTATCGCCCATCTTTTAAGCTGCTACAGATATAGTTGAGGTGATCCCAATTCTCAACATTGATGCTCATTTCAGCATAAACCTCGATTAGTTTTGCACTAACCCTAAAATTAAAATTAATTATGGAAATCGTGCTATAAACATAAGATAGGAGTCGGTATACTGAATCGATTGATGTTGGTCAGCGAAGATCATTTAACAGGTTAGACATTCATCCAAACACCTTGCGATTTATAGAGAAGTCAAATCTGTTGAGCATACTTTGACCAATATACACAAGAACTGAATAATGCTAAGCTTTTTAAGGTACGTGCTCAATCCTTTCTATAGAAATCAAAAATTTAAGGACGTGAGTATTTTGATTAGCGTTCAATGTACACGATATTGGCGTGTTGCCACTTGCATCTGTTTTATATTGATCGACTTCGGCGATGAGGCTGGCTAGCCAGTTGCTATCTCAAAACCACATCAATTCATTCACATATTTTATCCTATGTCTTCTTCTGCATGATGTCAGCCTTAGTTTTTCTTATTGCTCATATTGGCATTTAACTCACTTAAGTCATTCTCTCCATCGGTAAATTTCGCTTAGCTTGTAATTGTGGTCATTTTTAATTACATTTCTTCTCATTATCGCCTGATATATGCATTCACTGCTTGAAAATAATATGAATAATATATTCGGTTGCTCAAGTATAAAATCAGTTGAGTTCTGATTCTAAAAAAAATTGATGCAATTCTAAAATCAGTGGGTCCTTGTCCTACCATAGCATAGGTGCTTTTCTGATACTATTTCAAACTGGCGAAGAGCAACATCTGGATGAGTCCACTCACCAGCAATTCTAATACTTTTCTTCCCTCGAGTAGTTGATAGCAGATCGAAAATGTGCTTAATTTGACTAACACTTGGGTTGTCAAGTAAAGAATCTCTTATGAAACTCTCTGTTTTGCTACCAATTAAATCTATGTTCTCATTCATTTGACTCTGTCCTACAGAACTTCGTCTTTTTGGTCAGTCGACGGCTTGCACAACGTAATTCGGAAATACATTATTATGTTTAGATGGCGGCACTTAACTATAAAACTGATGATAGCAGCGGCATGGTACTTTTGTCTGGGAATTCTCACCCTGAACTCTCTAGGCTTGTCTCAGAGTACGTTGTTTTAGTTTTGGTAAAGTTGTTCATGTTCGAAAAATAAAACATCTATTTTAAGTCGGCTCGGCATCCGACTAGGTGAAGTTATCGTCTACAACAAGACTAATCGAGGTTTGAAGTCTTTGCATTATTTTAAACCGTCATTAAAAGATTTTGGTTCAGAAACGTCGGTGGATATTAAGCAATCTGTGCGTGGCAAGCATGTCTTCATATTGCAAAGTGGATCAAAGTACGCTCTTCATTTTCTAGCTTGCTTGCATTTGGAAATCTATTTATACATTACAGTAGCATTATGTGAATAAGTGGAAGGGGTATTTCAGATTCATTAGGAAATCACTGACAAATAATCATAGTCCATTCTCTATTTCGCTCAACCGTTTCATTTTCTAGGAATGTAAATAATGATGTCATGGAACTGTTGATCCTTATCTATGCATGCAAGACATCTATGTCAAAAACAATTACCGTCGTGATGCCGTATTTACCCTACTCAAAGCAGTGCCGTATGCTTCGTCGTTCATCGATTCCAATGAAACTTATTGCAGAAATGATTTGTCGTGCCGGTGAGTCAATGAGTAATAATCCTTTGTTTTAAACGCTGAGCAAAATAACGACAATAGTTGTTCCTAGCTTGCGTTTTCAGATTTTCTTTTGAAAGTCAACTTACAAACGCATCTGGAAGATGCTTTTCCTATTCATAATGATACAGACATATGAAAATATTCAAAACAACTCAGACTTATGTGAGTGTCGTCATCAGCTTCTTCTGAATTATAGAGTTTTAACTCAACTACTAGGTATAAAGTATTAAGAAGAAGCTTAAAATTTACCTGGTTCCATTTCACTGCTCTAAAGTGATATGAAATAGTAGATGTCAATGGGTAATAGGTGAGGTAAGCTTCAGGTTTGTTTCTAAGGAAATTAAGCGCTCAAAAAAACGTATTTAAAGCTAATCGCATTTTTGAACGTTGTATGTAAACTCGTGTTTTTCTTTTATTATCTCACGTGAAGCAGTTTAATGCTAGAAGTAACCAATGGTTGGTGTATTATTATCAAATTCAATAATAGGCTTCAATTAGGTGCATCGCGTTTGGTGTCGTTGGATCTTTATAAGAAAGAAATTCAAGGATTTTTCTCCATCCCGGTGGATAACCTTCGCGCATCACCATTTCTTCTACAATACATAAAAGAATATGTATGTACAATTGATTTAATGATTATAGTTTCTGTATTACTTTATAAAATAATAATTATCCTGTGAACATAATATTGATTTTGCATACTTATTTTCATATACTATTTCAACCTAATGAAACAATTGAAGTGAACTCAATTCTTAGAAGATGGAGGAATTTCGGAACAGAAGCCTAATATTTTAAATGACTCAGTTTATAGCTAGAGTTTACTTTTAGTATAATTGTGTTTTAAGATACCGGATTATAAGAACGCGATAATTGTTGCAAAGTCTCCAGGAGTCATGAACAAAGCCACTTCGTATGCTGACCGACTTCGTCTTGGTATAATTATGCTTACTATGCATGTTTTTCACATAAGTGACTTTCTTTTGTTTCCATATAATCCGAAATTTCACTTTTTTTTCCACATATGTTTCGAATGCTTCGAAATGTGGTCATAATTTTAAAGTGGAGTTTTTTATTTTTTGCGATTTTTTAGGTCTTTTTCTTTTGTTGTATTTTTTAAAAATTTTTTCTTAAACTGATAAGCTTTAGGTATTGAGTTTTATTGTATGATTGACGGTCAGCAGGTATGATTTATTCGCGCGAAATCATTTCTATTTTCACACAATAGTTTTCTTTTGTGTTCAAATTGAGAGGTAAATGAGGTACCGACCTATAATTTACTTATCATTTCTAAAAAAACAAAGTAATTAAACAGTTTTTTCGACCATGTCATCTTTTGTACTTGGTAGGCAATTGAAAACTTTTTTTTATATAGTAATGAAATGTTAATATTACTTATTTTATATAGTACTTTTCATGAATAGATGTCTATATATAAACTAGTGTTTTTCACGCTTTAAGCAATGATTCACCAGTATTTTTAAGATTAACGTCATCAATTGCCCACCATTTATCGTATCTTGCAATTTTTTTGGTTCACTAATAGAGATTTTGGTAAAATGAAAATGCGACTTTTCGACATAACTCATTTATTTTTTCAGTTTTATTGTTTATTGTATGCACTTTCATCAATCAAGGGTTGTATGTTTAACACAAAAAATTAGATTTACGTTTTGTTCGAAGGGATTTCATAAATGATTACAATCTGTGCAATTAATTAAATACCCTATTACTGCAGACCTTGAAATAATTTTTCGTAATAGGATTCACTTCTATTGAGACTCTGACGCTAAAGTTTCATGCTTCCCATAGTAACCTCTCAATGTTATTTGGATTAGCATTATGACTGCATTAAGTATTATAACTTTACTTCATCAAATACACTCATTTCAGTTTTATACTCCGAAGTGGCTTCAACGTCATCTAACGTTTTTCACTTGTTTTTTCTTATTTTTTTAGTTTTTGATGTATATTTTTCAGGAAGAAATATATAATTATGAAGAAACAGAAAATTGCTAATAGATGCGAAATAGTTATTAATCGTTAGTTTATTAACGGTTATTAATCGTTCTTGCATTCTTCCAAGGCGGTTTTAGTATTTTTCAATTAATAAAATATCTGATTTCAAGATATGTGACCACAAATCCCATAGAACAAATTGGTTTTTTCTGCAAGTAACGTGCTGCAAATCCTACCCGCAGTAGTCTTAGCTTGTAATAAACTAAGGTTCAAGTATTCTCTTGCTTATTTATCATATTCGAAATGATCGCTATGCAAATCTGTGTGATCACTGTTTATCTGTTTTCTCACTCTGTCCAGTTTGCTTTCCATATCTGATGCTGAGGCTGTGGCTGTTGTTGGGTTGGTAGTGAGGTTTTCTGAGAAGCCTGAGTATTTCAGGTGTTGCAGTGATCCATGGTGAGCAAAAAGATTCCGAAGAGTCAGGCTTAGAAGATGGTCGCCAAAGTCCTCCTCCAAATTATGCACCGTTTGAACTGTTCCCTTGTAAGTTTATTTCTCGTCATATCCTAATTTTTATGCAATTACCACAAAATATTTAAATTTTTGAAGTCATATTCCAATTAATATTTGTCGTATTGCTCGTAGACTATTCATTGCTGTTTTATCACTGCTCATCATTGCTCTTCATTGTTGTTTCTGCTTGTTAAAAACTGAATTGTATTGGTTAACGTGATTTCAGCTCAGGAACCTAAGCAGAAACCTCCGCTGACTGTAGTTGGAGATGTTGGAGGACGAATCGCAATCATGGTGGTAGGCAAATTGTTGAACTAGTTTTATCGATTAATTTTGGTTGTCTCTTGTTCATTACTATATCATTATTTCAGGATGATATTATCGATGATGCACAGTCTTTTGTTGCTGCTGCTGAGGTGTTAAAAACTCGGGGTGCCTATAAAATTTACGTAATCGCCACTCACGGTGTTTTGAGCTCTGATGCTCCAGCTCTTCTCGAAGCATCTCCTATTACTAAGGTTTGAGAAGTGAAATTTGAGGAGACTAACGTAGTTTCAGAGATTTGCTGTGGCATGTATTGAAGTAGAAAATCTTACAATAAACGAAAGAATTACCAAATAGATCACCTGATTTTAAACTAATTGGCTCAATATGAGGGTTTTATTGAGAATTATGATTTGACCATTTTATAGGTAATCGTAACAAACACTGTCCCTCATGAAGTACAGAAAATGCGCTGCCACAAAATAAAAACTGTTGATATTTCGCTGATGCTATGCGAAGCAGTTCGTCGTATCTATCACAATGAGTCTATGGGTCAGCTTTTCAGAGATATTACACTAGATGACTAGTGGGTTTCTTACCATTATATTCTATAGTTAGCTGTTCTATAAATGTACTTCATCTTTTATGTTTCTAGGTATAATTTTCAGTTCATAGATATAGGTTTCACTATACATAGTTGTATTAAAGCTCTTTACATATCACTTATTTAACCTTCGTTTCAACATAAGGACGGAGTCGATTGATTCGAGTTATCAGGATGAAATTTTGAAATAGTTCTTCTTGATGTATTATGCTTGTATAACAGTTATTCATGAGTTCTTTTGTTCTTTGGGAAAGCTCATGAGCTGAATTGTAGTATATTTGTTCAGTGAAACGTGATGTGCAATATAATAGTTATAATCTTTGATATTTGTAATTATTTTGTGATATGAATACTGAAATTTACGTGTACTTCTCAAAACACCACCATTATACACTTGACATATCCCTTTTCGACTCGAATATGCTTATTTTTATCCTTTTTAAAACTTTGCGTACACAGAACTCTTAACGATAATAAAGCTTTTTAATAACTGCCATTAGTTTTCTGGTGACTGGAATAATTGAAAATTCAACAACTCGAAAGACACAATGGAGACCTTAGTTGAATTAAGGATGTGCAACTACTTATGGGGCTGTTATTTCAAAATCAAAGAAGATTTAAGTAGAGTTGGACGTCCAATGACTTTAACGCCAGTAAGATGCAGACTACTTTGCGAATTATCTTGGATATTGCATATTATACAAATGAAATTAATCCCTCTGTTAAGGTTCTGAAGGAAAAAGAATTGTTAAAGTTTAAGACACTTCCTCTTTGTCCATAATGACAAACAAGATTCCTCTCTATGGTGTTAGACACCCGACAACTTGTTAACGAATTCATGGTGGCGTCGGTTGTTTTGTGATTGATGTGTCGTTTTGTACTGTATGATTATGCAAGGTAAGATGAACTTTGACTTTGATCGATAACTGTTGTGGAATGCGCCTACGTATTCGTGTTCAACGTGATATCGCTAAGCTGGTTGAATGCGTCAAAGTTTAAGCTGAATAGAAGCTCTTGGACTTGGAATGCTAATGTCGAAACCTTATTTCAAGCAATCTATATCGATTCCTCGATTTCGGGTTATTTGAATGGTACAAAATTCATTAGAAGTGATAACGCTAAGCTGAAAAAAATTAAACACCTTTAATATGTTTATTTGCACAATGTATATTTAAGATTTCACAAATACTCTATTTGAAGGGAGAAATTAATAAAGTAGAAATACATATGCTTATGCTCATTCGTGGTAGTATTGTGATCGTAGATTTTGCCAATAAGCTAAAATCTTGTTGCTTGCAAATACATTGGAAACGTTCGCAGTTTACTTTATACTAAGGAAACTCTAAGCAGTAAAATGTGAAGCGAACTCACGAAGATTCTAATTACTTTAATCGACATAGCTTAGTTATACAGTATCTGCAGCTGCTTTTACGAGGTTTATTGAAAAACATTTTATCTAACACAGCAATTTCTATTCCTGTTATCTCCTCCGGACGATTAAAATTGATTAAATCTTGTTTATGAAACGAAATAATTATGCATTTACTCCTATGTGGTTGCGGTTACCTCACAACCAACCATGAAGTTAACCTGTATCGTCTGGATTCCCTTTAATCATCGACGAAATCGAGCAAACGCGAGTTAAATTTCCATTTCTGCTTATCGCGCTACAGCGATAATCCAATGTATAGTTCTTGCTCTAAACAATTTCTGCGCATTAGGATATTCTTCGAGGTTCTTCGCGAAGCGGTTGAAGTATCGGGCAGCTGGTTTCCCGTTTGATGTACAGTGCAATTCAACTGTTTTAAAGTCATATCCTTGGGTCAGCCTCTGAGTATAGTACTCATCAAAACGCTCAACAAATTTTCGATGGTTCAGTTTCTACTTCAGCGTTTCTATTATTCGTTTGGTTCGTTTGTTGACTAAGATGGGTATTTCGGATTCTCTCTCACCCTTCCGTGATACGGAAAACGATTAGCATTACCGTTATGGTTGACAATGGTGTTATGAAGCTTCCAAGATCGGCTGTCCTTTAATCTCGGGATTTGTAATTTGAATATCTTGACTGTAACCTTGTTTAGCAATACTTGAGGTTGGTGAACAGTGTTTTATTAAAAAGCCGGTACAACACAGAAACAGGCTAATGTTTCGGCATAATCGCCTTCTTCAGATCCTAGAAAGTTGATGTCAGTTGTGTCATCTATTCGATCAAACACTATCGCTAACCTTGCAGAAGAAATCCCTAAACATGAAGGTTTTAAAACCCATCCAAATAAACCTGTGTTATAGGCAGAGGAAAAGCAAGTACAAGTGTTGAAGAGTTTTTTACGTCGTAATATAACTTAAGAGAATTTGTTGTTTTCTTCTAAGCAACTTTAATAGCTGAAGCCCACCAATTTTCGCAATAAAAAATGAAGTTAAATTGACCATTACATCGAATTTCCTAAGAGATTGGAGATATTCGGCCATTTATGACAAAGATTTCTTCATATGCACTCGCATAATAACATTGACGTAGTCATTCCTTTGGGGAATTGTTCTGACTGAAAGCACTACATAAGCAGAAAGTCTACCAACATCTTTTGTTGTCTTTGGTACATACATTTCTATATTACACAAACAGTGTAACAATACATGCAATCATAGTGCTTACATTTTCTGGTTCCAAAAAATGCTTGGTTGGGCTAAAATAGTGGCCGCGAATTCTAGTTGATTGTGCTTCTTTGGGGTTCTTAGTAACCTCTAACAAGAATAGGAATTAATATTATGATGAAATATTGAAGGAACTTGAACGATATGATTGTTTCATGAGATCAATACTGATTGATATTAACATTTATTGAAATGAAGCTGAAATAGAGGTATGCATTTCCTTAAGTGACCTCTTATCTGTCGATATCATTATAAATATTTTTAAAAAGATACATAGAAAGTTGAAAACGATCCAGGAATCATCGAATGAGATTTGTCAATTTGATATATGTAGTCAGTATTTCATGAAGAATAAGAATAATTAAAAAATAAGAAAAGAAATAAAGTGGCTAACGTGACGAGGTAATTAAGGCATAAATTACCTCGTATTATTAATTGTGAGTAAAAATAAAACTAATGACTCTATAAATTATTACCTAACAGAATGTGTCTTTGTTTTAGTAAATGTGAATATGCGTGTTTATTTTTTTTTTCTGATGACCAGCTGTTCTTATTTTTGCTTAGTGATATCAGCATTTGTTCAGTTTTACCTCATTACCTCCTCAGAATTACTACATGTATCAAAGTCATGTTATTGAATAAGGTTAGCTCAGGTTTTGTTTTCATAACGTTCAATCATCGCTGATTGTTTGACAGCAAAAAGATTTTATTTTTTATCGAGTTGTTATTAATATTATTATTACTGTTTTTTTCTTCCCTTCTCTTTTTTCAAAACTGTTTTACAACGGTTCAAAGTGCAGGTGATCAGATAAGCATCCGAATGCTTGCTAAATAAAAAGTCGAGTTTAGTGATAAGCATTCTACCAATAGATTTACAAAACGGGTTTGATATTTATTTGAGGAACAAACCGTCAAAAATTTTAAGCGTACCAGATGAGATCATTTTCCTCAATCGTATCACTACTTGAATACAATTTTCAGTCGTATTCTTTGAATTTTCGTGGAATTATATGCAGAATTTTTCGAATGTTAACCTCTTAATGCTGCTTAATCATATAACATTTGAAATAGTTCGTTATCTTTATATCTATGAAAAATTATAGAATTGAATTAATGGAGGAAATATAAACAATAGAAATATTAGTGATTTTTTTGATGTTTGATTTAATCGTGTTTACTGTTTATTCAAAGAGTTTCTTCTTTCGTTGTTGAAGTTTATTCTATGGAAAATTTTCCTCAAGAAAAAAAATTGAGTTCTTATTAAGTTATGTTTACGATTGCGACGATGTGTAATCGCGTTCATTAGCCATTATTCATTATTACGGATGAACAAAAAATTGATCCATTCATCCTGTCATTTACTCTCAATTTTTTCCTCCTATAGCTAATAATGAAAAGAAGGAATGCTTGTCAACTTAAAAACGTCAAGCAGTTCATTTTTAAATGAAATACGTGATGGAAATATAAAATTAATTTTAAAAAATTAAACTAATTTACAATTAGACTGTAGTTTTTCATTTTGCTTTGTTTTTCTTTCTCTCGTTTTTTTTTCCGTTTTATGTGTATTCTTTTTTTATAATCCGCTTTTCTTTTCATCTATACGTTTGTAGCCGATTTACAGTGATTCCATAGAATACTAAATTGCTTAAACAGTTTTTTTTTTTCACAAATGAAATCAATATCCCTTCACCTACTTTGAGGTCATTTGACTTTAACATATTATTCTAATAATTTTCTATGAGTCCAATAATATAAACTACAAGTATTATTTTATTTTTAAGTATTATTTTTCTCCGATATAAAAAAAAAAACGATAGGCAATGAAAAACGTCGTGGTGGTCGAATACACCGTAGTGATACGCATGTTCATATACGTCCCCATACGAACTGAGGCATTTATTCATCGGATGGTCGGTAAATTACGTCAGAATCATCTCAGTGGATGTGCGTCACTGACTTGGTGGTTCAGAAATAGTCATCTGAAGTGAAAGTAAACATCAGACTCGCATTCAATCACCGAAACGATACCACAAAGAAGACGAATGAGGATCGCATCCCAAAGGGATTGATTAACGCCAAAACTTATCTAGTACTGAACAAAATTAATTAAAATACATTATATACTATACGTTGTTACTATTAATATCTAGGTTTACGTACACGCATTACTACTATTATTTATTTTTATTTATTTATATCAACTATCATTTAGTTTCTATAGAAAAACATTTTTTTTTTATATCCATAATAATACTGAGTCAGTCGCAAAATTTGGAACGTTAACCAAGCGGGAGTTTTTCCGTAAGAGGTTTCAAGTAATATATTTGAGAGGTAGAAAAAGAAATTTACTTTTCCTACAATGACAAGTAAAAAACTTCTTCGTAATTTTTTTATTTTGTTTTACAATGATATTATATTGTCCATAGTTGTGCTGAGATGGCCGCAAAAAAAGTTTTTGCTCAAATTTTCTAATATTTTTTCAATAAGACCTTTAAAATGTCTTGAAAAAATATCTACCGTATTAAAGTAAAATCTGTCCATTGTTTTTCAATGGGTGCATATTTATAAGGTGTTATGAGTTAAAAAAAAACTGATTGATAATTTTTCAGCCGAGTCATTTCGTAATTATGGTGTGATTTAGGGAAAAAAATCGTTTTTATTTTATTGAGTAGAGCAAATTTTAGAAACATAAGTCACACTATAACAAATCACTCAATGTTTTTGTTTATAACTGTATTCTTCAAGAAAAAAAAAAACTTGGGAAGCAGCGATATTTTAATCATTTTCTTAATGCGATTTTTTATCGATTTTTACTAAAGTGCCAATTTTTTTTCTAAAATTTAGTAGTTATTTTATTTAGAACACACGTGAAGGAACTGAAGCCTGAAAGACGCTGATTAATCCTGAAATCAAAATGACATCAAATGAGTAATTTTTCGTCTACCTCAAAAGGTAATACCTATACAAACTTAAAAAGGAAAATTAGCGGAACAAAAATCGTGAATATGGAATTCATCATGAAGCTTGTTATGGGCTGTTGAGTTAGGATGAGGATAAGGTAAGGCGTTGATCAATCACTATACGATGCACCACAAATTCATAATTTTAATAATGTCATCATAGATGTTTAGATGAGAATCTGTACATTGACTTCAGATGACTAATCTTTGACTCGTTTCATCCGTTCTGTTTGCTCTCTTCGATCACTCTAATACTAATTCAAATACTTCGGAAAGATGGAATTCTGGATTCACTTGAGGAAATTTTGACGTGCTGTATCATTGCGACACCTCCCATTCCTTGGCGCGTCAACTAATATTTTTTTGGCGATTTTTTCTTTTTACCTTCAGAATAACGTTCAATAATGTGAGTGAAAAAAATTATTAGATTATCTAAAATCTTACATTTTATGTGAACGTTAAGTTCCATAATACTTTACTCTCTTCAAACTTATTCGATATATTTAAGCCTCTTATTTATTAATGTGGTTTAGCTTCTATAAATTTTTAAATAAAAAAATTTACTGTATAAAGTAAGAGCTTCACTCATATGACTTAAGAAAATCACCATGTCATTTAACGTGCATTAAACTTGACGTAAAATATCAATCAATAATTAATTTTCAACATTTAAAAATATACAGCAATTATATATAAAAATTCTACAGAATCTGTGATTTAAGCTGAGATGTATTGGTCTTGTATAATATGATATGCAGATATCGATCACATGAGGAAGAGAAAAAAAACATGCGCGATCTTGCTCGTTAGTCTCCTCCTCACCAACCGCATTTTTTTTTTCATTTGATTTGTATTAGCATTTAATGTGCACTTTGAAACTTTGTACTTTTCACCGAGTTTTCGAAACTTTCCTCTCAAATGCTCAACGCAATCAGTTATGTTGCAAACGTTCTTTTTACTACCTCCTGCTCAACATCATCAAATGGATAACGTCGGAACGAATCTAAGACGTTCACTCGTCACTTCTAAGGCGATACAAGAGTAGAAGAATGTAGGTATCAATGTTTCGTCGAAACGACACACATCTACTAAAATATGCTTGTAAGTTTTCTTAAAATATGTTTTAAAAACCACGTTGTATTCAATCGACTGTGTGCTATTCCACAATGATCGTTCTACATACATGAACAGATTTCATAGAAAACCATGGAAGGTGTTGGTAGTTATACAAGATAAAGGTCTCTCGAGCTCTTCATTCGATTTAAACTTGGTAAAGCTGATATTGAAATACTCCATTTGCCGTTGATTCTAATCTTTGCATGTAGATTATCTGAGGGCAACGATGTTGAGGAGAGTACCTAGAAGTTTTTCACATACACTTTTTACTTGTTTTTTTTTTTATATTTTTTACTCTATGTAAATATATATATATATATACATATTTACATAGAGTAAAATATATCTATGTAATAAATAAATATATATAGTATTGCGTTAGCTAAAAAACAATATATATATATATATATAGTAAAAGATATTTTTATATGAGATTTGAGGATTAATTTGTAGGCTAAAGTTTTAATATAATCTTGAGAACTTTATTTTTTTGAATTTTATAATAAGCACTCCTTACAAACTATATCTTTCCGATCTTTTTATCAGTTGTACTCACAATTTTATATCTAATTATTGGAATGCATATGTTTATATTGAGTCAATATTGAGGTATATGTGGTATTTAAGTGATATTTACTGCTGTTTTGAGAAAAATCTGAAACAAATTCATTATAACTTTCTACAGTAATCTAAAATGAAAACTTATTATCTTAAACAAACATAATAACAGACATCACCATAGTAATAAGTAACATTTTAGTTAATTTTCCTCGTTATTCACGTGCGTGACATGCAGCAAAAGCTGTAAGGCTGCTCAGAGCGTTACTTGGTGAGTCAAGTGCGATTCAAATCATACTAAATTGTCCTCTTACAGCTGTCGACTTTATCCATTAGTAAATAAACTAATAATTCCATTATTCATTTATTATTCATTAAATTATCATAAATTTATTCAATAAAGTCGTAAGAATAAATCAATTCGGATTCTTGTAAATGAAATAATAATCGCTTAATGACAATATTTTCCCTCATTTTTTCTCGAACTTACAAAATTTATCTAAAAATTTCATTAATCACAAAGACATTTCATGTTGTTGAGTTGACCACAAAACTCCTAGTCTCAAATGTAACTCAATACCGCATTTTGCAGGTAAGACTTTGTTTTTTAGCTAACGCAAAAGTTTGTATTATCGATAACATATCATCATAGTCTCTAATAGTTAGGAACGAATGAGAATTAAAAAAACTATTAAGCATAAAGATATTTGTATTAAGTGAGGCGATATCTTCAGTGTTTTCTTTTTCTGAATGATTCCTAACTAACTAGACAGCAGAACAACCGAGAAGCACTCCATGATATTAGCAGGTTGCCTCAGTATTGAGTAAATTGTCATGATTTCGATCTCAATGAAACCCTATTCACGAAAATCCGCTTACAATTTTATATTTTCCCTTTCGTGGAAGATTAAACATGTTTTTACTTTATTTAAAATAAAAAAAATAAGTAAGTAAAAATTTTTCAAAGAAGTCATAATGTTTGAAGTTTCATACGTATCCTCCTTAATATGCAAATTATTCCCTCCTTTTTGTTTTCTGATTTTTTTGTTTTGTGGTTTTATAGTTTTATCTGATTTGAATATGCCTATATATACAATATTTTTCCATTAACATTACGGTACATTCGATATTTCAATAGAACTTCTTCAATCCAGCTGTTTGATCTCGGCGATAGATCACCTCCAATCAATACATTCTATTAGATGAAATTACGTCGAAGAACCGTTCAACATTATGAAATTCATGATTTATTGATTTGATTTCATGTTACGTCAGTAACGACAACAATCTGAACAAGTACTTTTATGCAGGATATATAACTTCTCATTTTCATGTAAATGAATCGGTGAAGATTGTCGATTTTTTTCATTCTTTTCATTGTTGTTTTTTTTCTTCAACATTTTTTTTATTCTCTTATTCGCTGCTATCTGCTCTATTGACATTTTTGAAATATGAGGCAAATGAACATTTGGTCTTCCGTTCGTATGAGTGAACAAAGTTTTTCGGAACGAAAAGAAAACGAGCAACCAGTTCAATTACAAGCGTTTCAATGCGATAACGAGCGATTAGGAGGGAATTGCAATGCTTTCGAAATTTTTGTATTCATTTTATCTACAGAAGCACATTATTTCATAACTGGCGATAAGCTGTTATTCACTTCATGAAAAAAGAGGGAAGGTTTTTAGAAACGTAATTCGTTGAACTGTACTGAATATAAGTTCGTATGTTTACTGATTTGGAACGCGTCAATAGTATTCAAACAAGTTTTTTTTTTTTTCTCACTTTTTCCCACTATTCCTCTATAAGATTTTACAACTACTATCTTCCTTATCATGGAGGAAGAAATCTACTTAAAACCTCAGAATTGTTCAGGATAACTGAGGATACGCCTAATGGAATTTAGTATTGTTTGTTTGATAAGGGGGCGCAGTGGCTCAGTGGTGGAGGTGCCGCAGTGACACGCCGGCCCGTATCAGTTCGCGGCCGCACCCCAGGCCCTACCGAGCCCCGCCATCCCCTCGGGGTCGTAAATAGGTACCAGAGGAATCT
>KN716613.1:3516-30023 GCA_000816705.1 Dictyocaulus viviparus
CATATAACTCATCAACCCTCAACCACCTTAACGATTATGATAATGAGATTGAACGCATCCTAAGCCTCACAATGATAGATAGGTAAACAATAATATTTGCTGAATTAGAAGAACTATTAAATATAATTCGCTTAAAAATATGACGTAAGAGAATTTTTATATTAAAGTCATTGAGTTAATCATAGAACTCAAAACCTCAGGCGTTATTCGAGCTTACATCTCGCAAGTTACCATTATGATTATCTTATGAACGTGATACATTCACGATTGGATCACTAGATTTTGTGAGGAGTTTTATTCTGTTTCAAGCATTGTCACTTAATAGACTTATGCGTCAGATTATTATCATTGAGGAAAAAAATGAAGCACTGAGTGGCCGTAGATCAGGGACTTCCCTTGGCAGGTAGTACTGTAGATCATGAATCTGCGAATTATGTTTCGAGTCCAGCCTGAAACGCATAGTATTTAGTATTAAAATATTAGTAGTAGCATTATAAACAGTTTTATTGTTTCTTACAGAAATATTTTCGATGACGTTATGGAATAGTTTTAGATACAGTCGGATTCAGAAGTCTACCTCAAATCATATTGTACTGCCACAGTACACTGTCATTCATCTGGTTCTCATGAGTTAACACTATCGTTATAGTAATCAAACTTCCTCAATAGATGAGCTCGCTTTAGTAGTTCTGCTGGATGATGTTCATTATCCACTATAATATCGTCAGTGAATGACGTCATAATAGAAAGTGAGTTATCGTTTTCATAGCACTATTCTTTTTTTTTTTTATTTTTATTGTTTGTTTTTTCTTGAAGAATCTACGTCTCAAAACAATTTCGGTCATCAATTTTGTTTTTGTACAGCTTTTTTTTTCAAATAAGTTACTTTGAATAAATAACAGAGTGTTGATAACACTATTTAAACGAGGCATCCAAATCATTACCATTTAACTCAGTACTCCCTCACTTGAAACGATAAGCTTCAATAATGAGATGAAGTCCTTTAAATTTTTCCTCAATTCGAACATGAATCGTCAGAGATGTTTCTTACGAAAAACTCGAAAACTTAAGCTCTTAGTTAATTTAAGTCACTTAAATTTTATTTAATTACTTCTTATTAGTATTATCAACATTCATGAGTGACGTCGTTAATGAGGTCGTATATAAGTTCAGTTTTTAGTCTTTTTTTGAATTAGGTTTCTACCTCAGTGATGTGTTTGAGGCAACTCAAAAGTTATTTTATCATCCTTAGTCTGATCATGTTTCGTCTGAGACTCCGAGTCTTATGTCTAACTCAACCACATTGAACATCAGAAATCTACCATTATAATTCATCGTTATCGGCTGAAAATAAAATAGTCACGGTGAGGAATAAATCAAAAAGCTCACAACCTAGGGTAGTCGGTAAGACATCAGATGGAAAATCCGTATGATTCAGGTTCGAATCCCGTTTGAGACTAATATTTTTATGACTAACAGGACTGTGTAGCGTAAAATGAGACATTTTAAGGTAGGGAAAGAGTGGTAATGTTTATCCAGTAACATCGTATTCACATTTATTCTTCTAGATACGTGTTATTAAAATGACTAATGAAAAGAGTTCATACAAATGAGTTCAGAATGAGGGCTAAAGACTAGCTCTTTACAAAAGAACTAATTCTTGTTATTATGAAGTTCCTTACCGAAGAGAGAGGACCACTAGAAAATTCTTTCACTTCATTTTTTAGGCTTTCAGACACTCATATCCTCATTGTATTAAGATTGTTGTTTATGTTTTCTACCATATTACAAGAACGTAAGCAAATTTTGTAGATCATGAACACTTCTCTTGTCATTGTCACTCTAGCGGCACTTCTTTGTGTGGTGACAGCGAATTCGTTTGTAAAAAATGTCGCCATCAAGTCAACGTCATTAGGAGAACCAAATTTACAAATGGCTGCAAGGTTAGTTAATACCTCAAGTTTTCTTTGCATATCATTGAGATGAGAGATCGAGTGCTGACTGAGGCGCTGAGTTTTGTGGCTAATGCGGTCGATTATCAGCTTAATGGAGTGTAACGCCAAAGTTGTCCATCCCAACAGATTGAACCGTTCAACAGATAAACTCCAATGAAATTTCACTTACAAGAATTAGTTAAGCCTATACCTCTAACATAACAAAAATCTGACTGGTGTAAACGATAACATATTAGGTCGGAAATTTGAGAGACACGTTTTCGTGTCCAGTCTGAGGCTTGCAACTTTGCGACTTATTCAACTTCATAGAAACTTTGTACCAACCAGCTTTTCCCTATCTCTCTATGAACTTATGTAAACTAAGAGGAATGGTCGATTATGATCATTAAGACAAATCAAACATATCAAAACAAGATAGGTGCTTGTTTGTAAATAAGTTTTCCTCTGTAAACAAACGAAATGCAAGGTTTTCTTCTCCAGGCCATTACGATTGAAACGTGCCTCATGTAATAATGATAATAGTTCATCTCGTCGTAAACGACAATTCTTTCCTGGTCAAGCCGGTTTTCTTTTCGGAAATCCAGCACTCAATTCGATGTTCAATCAATTGATGTATCCATGGTATGGCTATGGTTACGGCTATACTAATCCTTATTCATATTACGGTTGTTGTTGTTATGGTTGAATTATTTTATTTATAAGTAAAGCTTTTTTATAGTGATTTATCTAATTTTCTATCAACAATGTAAAGTTATAATAATAGCCTCATGTCTGTATAATTATCATATATCCTCACAATGTTGAGTGAATCACAGAATGTTAAGACTCAGATGAACTTGATTCCTCACTTATCATCGTCACTATACGTTTTAGAGCTCGATAGTGTAATCGATAGCACATAAGATCGGATATCTATGAGGTTTGAGTCGCGCGTAAGCCTCCAAGCTTTCACTCAGCGTTGTAAGCATGAGCTCTGCGTAAATCTTAAAGCTTTCACTCATCGTTGTAGGTATATAGATAAATTGTATATCGAGGCTTCTTCTATCTTCTTTCCTTAATCTTTATAATACTTTAAGGAATAATATCATTACTATTAATGAGTAACGAAATTGATTCTTATAATATTTCCTCTTTTCCGATCATCACATAAACCTCACATTAGTGAATTTCAATAGAGGATTATGTTAATGTTAATGAGTTTAAATAAAAATCAATATCTTATTGTTTTTATGCTTTTCATGCCAGATGGTACTAATAATAATAAAGACTTCTACAGGAATTACGTTCAAGCAAAAATGGATTTGGTAGGACGTTTGATCAAAGCTCGTTCTGTATGAAAAGGAACCACACGGTGAGGTAAGAAGCATATAAATTGAAGCAGCTATTTAAATAACCCTTTTAAAAAAGGCATATTTCAATAACTCATCAAATCTCGCCTATGGAAAATGATTATTATTTGTTAATGTCGTTGTTTTACCTCATAAATACCTCACAATTATAATTAATATATAACAAAAACTGAAGTAGTACTAACGATCTTATCATGAGAGTCTGAAGCTGTTTTGAAGTCTATTACAGAGTCTTCGAATGAGTCACAATACCGTAATCAACACCAAATTAAATCAATAAATTGAAAGATTTCTTCGTATGGCTTGAGTTAGAAGGGAGATCCTGTTGTTTCGTTGAATTTAACCTCATAATTAACTAATTGTGACTGTGTTTTTCTTTGAGATATAAATGTAATATATTTGTAACTAATTTTTGGAGACATTAATGTTTTTGAATAAATATTTAACTCATTAAAACGATCACATATGAATTCACTAAGATAGAAAACTATTTTAACCTTAAAAATGAGGTCAAATGAGAGGTGATCACAGATTATCTATTGATTGTGTTGGTTATTTCGATCTCTATGTGATAGCGATACCGTAAAGAATAAAGTGAGTTAGATATCATTTATTATTGTTGAGGGACTAACCGTTATATGAGGTACGAAGCTATTCATGAAATATTTCACTCTGCAGCTTGTGAAATATCTTAGCAGACAACATAAACATGTGATATCAACAGATATTGTTAATTGACTAAAATATACAACACGAGATCAATCGCTTCCTCTTCTGACCTCAAAATAACTACCTCTTTTTCCTTCAGTAAACTCGAATTTGTTGTTGTTGTTGTTGTTGTTGTTTACTCACTGGTGCTTAGAACGGCTAGCGTGTCGGTAAAAGTCACACCATCCTGGGAGAAATCAGTTTAGAGTGCATTTAAATGGAACACCAACGTCTTTATGGAATTATGACGAAGTTCAGATTTGTTTTTCTCATCCAGCAATGAATAATGTGTAAGCCTGGGATGAGAGGAAATACCTCAAATATGCTCGAGATGTAAATGAAATTAACATATTAGGATCAAGCAGATCATATAGAGTGATCATTAAAAGTGAGGTGGCATGTTATAGTGGAATAATCACCTTATCGATCTCCTTGAGTGACTTCGAGGTTCAAGAGTAATTCGTAATACTCTGAGGACTCGAAATTTCTGTGTTTTTTGCTCATAACATCAAATCGGAGCTTTTAGCTTAACGTAATCCTCAACATGCATTTGTATTCATACGCGTACGTAATGGCCCTCATATTTTCATCTGAATGCTTGTTAATAGATACTCATAGCTTATTTTGCTAAGTCAATGAATTAATTCTATGCCGTAGTTGTCAAATTTGACTCAAATAATATACCTCTCCAACATGAGGAAAATTCTTACAATATGGAACGCGAAGAACATATAGAGGTGATAAATTGCCAATTTTATTAAATTTGGTTAATAATTACCCCTGGATCACCTGAATTCTCGTTGATCGTCGACTAAGTCGAGCGGGCACCAGTAAAGCCTCCATTTTTCGCTATCGTTCGTGAGGGTAGTCCAATGAGTTCTTTTCGCTCTAGGGATTCGTTGATCCTCATAATCTCTTTCTTAGGCCACTGTGAAAAGGTCAGATGATTTATTAACATCTACATTATTAAATATTCAAAAGCCGTAGACGTCATCGAATTCACGCTGTATTAAAATATAACGTTATTCATAAAGGACAAATTTAGAGAAAATAATGACGATAATAAAAGTTCCATCACGTACTTCACGTCGTAAATTATTGAGGAGGGATCGATCAACCTGTATGATTATTTTTGCACCTAGGAAAATTTGATAAAAACAAATGTAAAGAGTACAAAGAAGATTCTGTCATAAAATCTACGTCATAAATCAATGAGGTATCGTCATTCACATGACCTCCTTTGCACCCAATCAAATTATTTTATACGATGGAAAAAATGACTGCATCGAGTCATCACTGAGTAGTAACCTTCTACCTCATCACCACCTACAACGAATATGGTGAGGAATACATTGATAAACCTTACCGAAGACTCAAAACTCAAAAAAAAACTCAAAGACCGCCTTAATATTTTGTATGATAAGAAAACATTTCATATGATAAGATCACAAGCTAAGGATAAACAATCATTCCTCAATAGTTGCGTGCGTGAGGAAATGCATAAGAGAAAGATGAGGTGAAATTTACTACAATTCTGAGAACTATGAATATTATTGGTACGCGAAATTTTTGAGGAACGTCAAATTAAAGGACAAGATTAGTAAAAAAACAACAACAAATAAATAAAAAACAATAACAAATCGATAAGAGAACAGACTATTATGAGGTTGATGTGAGGATTATTATGAGTTATCATCGATTCATTAAATAACGAAACTGTATATAATTTAATTTTTTTATTACTTGATAAATTTAGGAGAAAAAAAGTTGTGATGAATTAGCTAACAAAAGATAAATGATAGAAATAAATAATACAATTGTAAATGAGTTTCATTTTTCCTCATTTCTCGTCAATACAAACTGAATGAGTCAAGATGAAGCTGTCAACAACGTTCTCTTTGTACTTGAGTGAGTCAAATCATGATTATCATTTTTGAGTACGATAAAGAAATCGTATTCAATAAGAAAGCACTCAGATGATTGATGAGATCAAATAAAGTGCAAGGGAAAAAAAGAACTGTAGATAGGTTAATTCGTGTATTTAAAGTTCTTAAAATGTTATTCAAAGCGACGTTGTCACGTTATCACGTTTCCAACGTATCCCTCGTTTCTTACCTCAATCTGACTAATCTAATTAAATCACGTTTTTTATTTTCATATTAAATAATGTCCTCGATAAATCCTCAATAGATTCTATATGAGTCAACGAATACGGACTTCGTAGAAAAGCATATTATTCCCTAGAATGAATAAGGTTAGAAACAAAACAACAACAAAACAAATATTTAGATGGAATTTGTAAGCTTTGAAGTTGTTGAGTAGTAGTTTGAGGTAGTTATAAAAAAATATTAGTTATTTTAGCATATTGTTAACTACGCAAAATATTTACAACGTTATCTAGTAGTTAGGTTGCCAGTTCGATTCCTTCCATGAACAAGTCAAACCATTCATGGCTTTTCATCTGATAAACGATTGACACCATAGTTATTGTATAAGATGATTAACATTATAGTACTTGATAGTTATTGATCGCCGTAGTAAGGTTACTGTAGAAACCAACTATGTATAGAATGACCTCAAACCTCAAATCTCAAACAAATATACGAAAGATGATAACTCATTGTTTATCTTTAAGCAATCTAATCGTACTAGCAAGACATTTACACCATAATTTTATACTTCAAATCCAAATCTTAATAATACTTTTAAAGCAAAATAAAATATTCTAAATATGTGAGGTCTTTCATGAAAAGAACACACTCGTTTCCATGAGTTCTTGAAAATCGTTTATGAGGATCAATTTCCGTCTTATCTTGACTGATAACGCTTAAATAGTGAAAAAATTTTCTAGGCACTTTAAGAGAAATTTGACTCACAGTGTATCAACGTGAACTCACTCACAAACAGAAATCACCTCAAATCGATATGGTCAACTTTTCTTGTTTTTTCATCGAATAATTAAATCATTTACTTCAAAATAAAGTCGTCCTTTCATGATGAAATGATTATATTTAAGCCGTTTTTAATTTACTATTGCTAATTTGAGATCTCGAGTTGAAAGCTTTCAGAAAGATCAACCTCGTTTTGATGAGGCTCTAGCTTCTCACACTGTCAAAATGAACATATTGACTTTCACCGCATTCTTGTGCCTCGTTATGATTCTTTCTACATTAGCGATACCTGATAAAATCGATACCGCTGATAATCTAGTGGATTTCAAAAGGTACGATTTTACCGATATAAGGAGATAATGAATATTCAAACCTCCGAGAGCTAACTTATTATTTTTCAGCGAGTCTGCTTTACGAACGAAACGGCATTACGGATATTATGGATGGCATCGTCCATGGTATCGTCCATGGTATCGTCCATGGTATCGTCCATGGTATAATCCATGGAGATCGTATCAACCATGGCTTCGTCCGTGGTATCGCCCATGGCATCATCATTGGCGTCATCATTGGTTCAGTCCATGGGGATGGTCATCTGTTTAACGTTGTTTGAAAGTGGAATGAAAAATTTCTCATCTTAACTTGCATTTTCGCCTAAGCTGAATAAAGCATCCCGTTGAAAATAATGCTTGATTTGCCTCATTCCTATCAATCTGAGTTTACGTTTTTGCTTGAGTTAAATATCTATTTGATGACAAATATCGTTCAATCAATCCTAATCATTCTTATCACACAAGCTGTGTTCATCGGCAGCTGGCTTAACAGTTTGTAAAATAAAAAAATTCATTTATTGGTTTTCTATTAATGAGTGACAAGTTGATCCTCACCGCTACTCAAATGAATCGGAATGGATAGATTCGACTCACATATTGACTACACCTTTTTCATTTAACGATTTAAAGATTTTAAAATATCGAAAAAAAATAAAGATCACGTAGATCATATAGGCGGAAGCGTCCTTCAACCTCATCATATGTTAATTTATTGTCCTCGATGTTTATTCAATGCAAGCTTACAAGTCAACATAATCGCTATAAACTAGAAGACTTTTTAAAAACTAATTCTCTTAAAAATGCTTGATCATATTTTCAATTTATTTAATTGAATAGAAATTAATGTTAAAATAAACTGAATAACTTCTGGAAACATTCACTGAGTAACTGCAGGTGAGGAACAGCTAGTGATGAGTTGCTTCAGAACTCATGATAGAATTTGAATTGAACCTCACAAAGTGATGATATCTCTCTGGCTCACAGAAACCAAACCCTGTACTCATTTGCTGGTGCGCTCCAGTATTGTTATCTTGAGACTCCAGTATTGAATTGAACCTCACAAGGTGGTGATAACTCTCTCGTTCACTAACACCAATCCTCTACTTACATGCGCTCCAGTATAACTATCTTGGGACTTTAAGGATCATCGAACTAATTCGGGTTTGAGTAAAATTCCCTCATAAAACAAATTGCTACGAGATTCACTTTGAGCGTTGAAAAAAGCATACGTGAGCGTTAATATCGATCTCGTATTATGTAAGCTGAAAAAGAAAAACAAAGTAAAAGCTCACTTCAAGTAATCGATACGTATTCTATCAATTGTTTACCAGTTAAGCGTAAACTTTCAAGCTATAAACTATTGCAGTTGTTTTTACAAGTAGTGGTTTTTGATAGTGGTTTTGTTTTTTTTCTGAAGATCACACATCCAATCAATCACTGCGATTGGCTGGTGTTGTACTAAATTAGATCAAATAAAATTGTTCCATATTCGTCGACCGACAAACTCGATCCCCAAAAGTCGATCAAATAGCGGATTAATCCGACTCGAAATTATGCAAATGAAGAGGAAAAAACAACCATCGACATATAGAACGTTTTGTATATTCAAATGAACCGCCAAAATAAAACTTATTAGAAAGCAATCAGATAAGAGTTATGCAACAAAACGATGCCGTTCGTACTCCGAATGATAAGAACATCTCTTTTAAAAGTGAAATATCGTAAGCATTTGCCCCTGGGCAATTACAAAAGAAAGAATAATATTGATCTCTATCTAACTTGTTGTTTTGTTACGCAATTTCGTATGCGTGAAGAAAATCTGCTCCGTCACTTTCTTTGGAAGCGAAGTGCTTCGACCAAGAATCGCTTGAGGCGTTTCACATTTTCATCTCAGTTTTCATAGCCGAAATTCTTCAACTATATAATTTTACTCATTAATCGTTCCTAATCATACGCAGACGTTTTCGACAAGAATGTGTGAAAAGGAGTTCTTATTGTCGGCTGATTCTTTCAAACGAAAGAGGATGGTGTTCACTGTATTCTAATCAGCTGATCCAGTAAGCAGATAACAGCTGCTGATGTTTAACTCCGATTGAGGCCATTGACTCCATTGTTGAGGATGTAGAAGATCAAACAAGAAGATGTGTGTTTCATGTGAATCTGAAGGATAGGTAATCGATACGGGAGGAAGTACTGACAAGACATCATAATTAATTTTTTCTTACTGAATGAAAAACGATTCATCGTTATCTTAAGTTGATATTATTGCTTCTGTCATGCTACTACGTGGCAATTGTTCGCTACCTCAATGTATAGCAAGTATTATCCAGCTTAAAGGATAGCTGTTATCACTCGCCACATAGCTCCAGCTCCCGATAAAGCCACAGCTTTAACCTACCCTTTGTATTACACTAAATTACCCTCTAATATGGAAAGTATAAATGCTTTTTTACTCTAAGAGCATTAGGCATCCAATTATTCTTAATCTTTTTGCATCATTGGATGGAGGTATATCCATAAAATAGCTTACATGAGCACTTAGAATCTAGAGATGAGTGTGTTGAGTGATTTAATAAGTTACTGACCAACCAACTGATTTTGATAGAGCAAAAAAAAAATTTATAGAAACCTCTCAGATAAGCTTTTAACACTTGAGGACGAATATCATTTATGGATGACTAATACTCCAAGAATAATATCACATCATAGTTATTGATTGCTTAAAAATCCACATTTTTGAAGAAAAAAAATCAATCAAAATTTTGCTATGGAGTTCTTAGATAGATTTGAACTACCACATAACAAGCTTTTTCTATTTCTAGTGAAAGCTCTTGTGCCTCATACTTGTGACCTCTTTTTCATAATCTACACTTAATCATTATTCATCTATTACTGAGGCAATCATCTTCAAAAAGAAAGACAGACGATCTATTCAAACTTTTTTTCTTTAAAACAATCAATAAACATAAGACAACGAATCCATCGTATTTTTATTATTCAAATTAGTGAGAAGATTGAAGAAGGGAAGCTTTGATGATGCAATCGTAGCACACCTGACCGGACATCTGCTGAGGCAAGATCACCATTAACTCATTGACGATATAATAGTGAGGAAAATTTTGATCTCGATGCTCAAAATTTTAGAAATAAGGCAAATGCTAAACAGTTATAAACAAGATCTTTGTTATTTATCACCATGACAATGAGACGAAATTTAACTCCCGCGTTAGTAAATTTCTAGAGGAAGTGTTTATGAATTGCAGTTCAACGTGATATAGTCGATATGAATGAATGCAGGCCTGGTCTATACAGTGGCCTGAGTTGTAGTCTTTATAGACTGTTTATTGAATCAGTGCTGTGCTGAAAGCCTAGATTCCTCTGGAACCAATTTATCTATACCGAAGGGATGACAGTATTGATGGGCCTTAAAGCGTAAGCAAACCTGATTCCACAGAATCGTCCTCATCGTGATAAGTGTCATCATGAAAGTGTTTGAACGGAAGTCTGGTCAGTGAGTGAGTCGTGACTTGAGGTGACCAATTTCTATCATGTCAGTGTTACTCAAATTATTCTGATATCAGTCTTTATGGACCCTGGAGTGATGGCGAGCATGTTGGGTCTGAGTGCGAATATGAACTGATGCGTCTGTGTAGAACTGTAACTCCTCTTGCACTGCTCTTGCTGCATTTGCATCATCCTCAGATAATTAGTGACTTAGATTATCCGTCATATAATCAACGTCTAGCCATTAGACTCAAACATTATTGTATTGTTAGGTGAATTCTTTAGCATATTAGGTAATTTTGTTTACAGGTAATGAGTTCTATTTGATAAATAGCATGTAGTCAGATGATTATAATGAAATGAAAGTAAATTGAAAACAACAAGTACAAGCAGGTTATTTGACGTATTTAAAGTTACTAAAATGTTATCATAGTCGTTATACTGCAATCTTATCACATTTTTAACTTATCACTATCGTTTCTTCTCCCTCATTTCAATTCTTAGCAACCAGACTTCCAATTTTTAAATAGAGTCCTCAACAAGTTCTCAATCGATTCCATACGAGTTTAGCAATACCGACATTAGAAATAGAGCGCATTATTTTCTGAAGCAATCAGATAGACAAACAAGAAGCAATGTAATGAATATTTAAAGGGAGATTGTAAGCTTAACATGAATAAGTAAATGGACTCATCCTCAGCCTATCAAATTACTTATGATACCATAAAACATAAATGAATCGATTAACGCACTGCGTCTTATGCAAATTTCTTCGATGTTACCTAGTTAGGTTGCCAGTTTAACTCCTCTCATGAATACAAATCAAACCCTCCATGGTTTGTCAATTGATGAATTGGTGACAGCATAGTTATTGTAGAAGATTATGAGCATTGATTTGATAGCAATTGATTGATGTAAGATTACTGTAAAAACCAACTATGCATATAGTAATAACCTCAAACCTCAACTAGTATGCGGAAAGTGATGACTAGTGATTGATTCTTAAGCAGTCTAGTAGTACATATAGTCTAACAGGGGATTAATTTGTACTGTAAGTAAATTCTGAAGGTTTTACACTTCATCGTTAGCACGAGCTTTTCATTCCTTAGTTAATGAAAACCATCTAAAATAGTTTAATATTGATTGTTAACAAAAACTTTACAACCTTTTTTTTCCATGTATTCACAGCTGAAGAAAAATGTTAGCTTTTGAGGTCCATAATGTTTCGATGACCGTTAAATCCTCACTGATTTTTTGCTAAAGCGTGTGTAACTCAAAAAAAACTAAGCCATCTGGAAGAAAGTAACTGATGGTATCATAGAGTTAATTTATATCAGCTTTCATTTTCCTCAGTTGTTTAGATGAAATGTACATTTTCTTTTGTTATGTAAACAAATATTGCTTATAAAATATTGTCGTCGTTTGAATTGTTTCAATCAAAGCGTGTGCTGAACTCAATTTGACAATATTTGACTCAATTTGACTCAAAAGACATACACAATATCATCGGTTAACAGGAAGAACTGTCGCGGACATCAGATTCGAGCTGTAACAACTATAATGAAAGAGGAAACGTTGAGAAAAAAAATTGTTTATGTAAACAGTTGTAAGGAAAAAAAACTCTTATAAGCTTAGTTATGAGATAAAAATTATCTATATAAACGTTTATAACATACAATTTTTTCTAATGTTGTAATAAGGATGTAATGGTAATAATTAACGATTATGTTAAAAAAAAAGTAAACAAAAACAGCAACAACAACAACAACAAAGAAATTACGTCATGTTGTTGATTTGTGTTTCTTAGTAGATTTCATTTAATCACTATCGATTAAACGACAACGATAATCTTTCTTATAATCCATGAGTTCAAGATTTTTAGGAAGATTTACTGTATTCGAATAAGTTCGTGCTGACTTCCTCAAATCCCTCAACATGAATCAATTGTCTTTCTGTTTACTATTTTCATTGCTTATGGTATTTTCTGTATTACTGACCGCACATGAAATGAATGCGAATAGCTTATTAAATTCTATGAGGTAAGATTTGAGTGATAGAAAAATTTATAAATAACCTAGAATTTATTTAATTATTCTAGCAAGACAGTGTTACGATCGAAACGACAGTTCGGATACTATGGATGGCATCGTCCATGGGGACCTCCATGGTTTCGTCCATGGCATCATCCATGGTATCGTCCTTGGGGAGGTCCGTATGGTGGCTTATGGTATGGTCCATGGGGAGGACCACCATTTTGACGCTATCAAAAGAGACGACGAGAAATTCTTGCTCATGTTACTTCGTAATTGAATGTGAAGACACGATTTAATAAAATAATTAGGGATATTTAAATTATTCAAGTTGAATTTTTTACTGGAAAGTTTTATTCGATTCATTTATACTTGTTCTAATCAATAGATCAATCGCATCGTCCACGTGTATTAAAGATGAACATATAAACAATAAACATAAATAGAAAAATTTTAGTGTAAACATATAAACAGCACATATTACGTGTACTGAATAAAATACGTAGCGATTACAAGATAAGATAAGCTTTGGCGTTGATCGATCTCTGTGATGAGATCCCCTACGGAATCGTAGTTGAATGCGTGCCAGGTCTGTACAGTGACCTGAGTTAATGACTCTTCACCATCTACCACTACGCTACGCTACTTTATTTTTCAATCTTATTAATGACCTCTAAGAGGTAGACACACATCATATCAAAGCGATTATCAAATAGTCGTTTTTCAAATTCTCTATGAATACCTGGATTCATTACAAAACAACACTAAAAAAAATCCATAGCTTCAGAGAAGTCCTCAAAGCCATCAATACAGTAAAGAGTACTTCTAACTTCAGGACTACTGTATTCCCATTTACTCAGCATATAGGTTAGAAGAAGCTGCAGAATGACAACATATTCATAAAATGGGTGACCAAATTCTTTCTAAATGGTAACGCTTACATAACTCAAAGAGGATAAGACCGTCAAGCATTCCACTTCATCATGAAATCCGAAAATGATTGATGCGTGTCTGATCTACCACATACAGCTCTATGATGAATGAGTGATTCTTATCGTCTTGAATTATTAGGGTATCAATTCATCTCGTATGAACGAAAAGCTTGATTTGACGGAAAGAGGAATTGAGTCACGGTACCTGTTAGTACCAATCGTTATGTAACAATGCGACATCTCCTTTTTAAGAACTGGTATGATATCAGATCTCAACTACGAAACAGCTACGGAACTGTATGATCTTAGATTTTATTTGAGGATCGTGAGTCTAGTTGAGGATTGTATACACTGTACTGAAGGCGAATTTTTTGAAGTAATCGTAGAACAAATTATCTATCGTATGGATTTTACTATGATGAATAAAATCCGTAAACAGAACGTAAGCAATCATTTAATCAACGAAAAAGTTCATGATAAGACTTATTGCAATCAGTTGTTAACTTTTAAAAATCATTACATTACTATCAAATGGTAATGTTTACGCTGGTAATTCGTAAAGTGCACGTGATGAGTTCCATTGAAACCTCAAAATTTTGAGGAAACAGTCGAATAATCGGCTTATTTTCGAATATGATTCATCATTTCGACTGTTATGACTGTCATTTTATCACGTTCTATCATTTATTAGGGATACGTTTAGTGATACAATTGATCGTTGCTACGGATCGATTATGTTGGTTCAATCCTTCATGCTGCATTCTTTTTGCGGAGAGTCCACATGAATGAATCTGATAGCTTTAGTGATAATACTATTATCTTTATTGCTATTGCTATATTACACATATCAAGAAAAAAAACAATCAATTGTTATTTTGATGTTGTTTTTCTTCCTCGTCACTTGTCACTCGTTTGATGTAACGAATTCTTCTCACACATAAATCATATGTAATCGATAATTTTGTAGACGACTAGCTGAATGAATAATAGAAGAAAACGTACGAAGTATATTTGTTAATAAAAACAATAAAGGTCAACAAGTACAAAGTGTACATAAAGACTGGAACTTGAATGGTTCTCGTTAAGTGAAACCTATAAGAAGTAGTGCAGTGAACTTTTCAAATTGAATAACTCTGAGTCATGAAACGTTATTTAATGCATTCCTATACGTATGGGGAGGATCAAGAAATGTGAAAAAAACAAATGAATACCATGCCTCTCTGACCAACACCTCAACCTCCCATAACGCACTCTCGCCGCCTGGTGTCTGGTCATTGTTTGAGTGATGCACTCGATTCCAAGGACGTCCTATGGTCAATCCTTTCGTGCTTTTATTTATTACTAAAATTGCTTTGATTTCTTTTGTTTCCTAGAAATATTGTCCACGTCGTAGTATGAGGATTCTCGGAGCTTTCAATTCCTCAGCTTTTCCTAAAGACTAAGTATACTTTTCAATGAACAATTATCGTTTAACCTAACTCACTGAAACAATTCATCGATATTTAACTTACAATCTGTTATTGAAACAAGACATATATGAAAAATTGAGTGATTAACTCCTTGAGGATATCGAATCCTCAAAACGATGATCAAGGTGATGATCGATAATAATTATTTCATTGAAATGTCATAATGCGTGACGACGGTCATCGAAAAACACACATATGAGAACATTTTTTCCTCCACCCTAATGACGTCATCACTGAAAATCTTCCTGAGTTCAATCCGTTGAGTTCGTTCGGAACAACACTGACGAATTAACGGAATCTCCCTCACTTACTGTACGTTCAGATCCTATTAATTGTTGCTTACGTTAAGCAGCTTGGATGTTCGACAAGCTGCTTTTCTAGTTGACTGTTCTGACAAGGATTGGTTTTTTATTCAACAATACAACAACAGCTACAAGATGATGTAAAAATTTATAATACCTCATCAAGCTATTTTCCTCATGCTAATTATGAAAGCTAGGAAATGAGTTACACTATCGCATTCGCGAGGTGAATTCATATTCTTCTGAATGATGTCATCCGTATTTGTTATAAACGTAATAAAGCGACTAGAATGAGATATCTGTATAGGTTGTATAATATCTCATTAGTCTTACAAAATCTACTGTGATCTATTGATCGGATTCTGTTTCAGTCTATTTTATTGCGCCTGTAGCACTTTTTCCTTGAGGGTTAAAATTTTACTAGCTTGGAACGTATAATTTATTTCGTTCATGGAAATCCTTTTTCGTTTCAAATCTTTTTCGTTTTTTCTTTCTCAATCGTATTTAATACAATTCATCTAAATGCAATGTGATAAAGGAGAGTGGTTGTAATTGTAAATTTTCAAGTATTTTATAAAATGCATTGATTTCAATGCATGCGACTATGACGTCATCACCATCCTACATTCGTCTGCAGTGCACACCTGTTGTTTTCTCTTTTATTCTTCTTTTTTTCTTTCCCATCTGTAAATCTCTTGCTTTGTAATCCGATTATTTTCGTACTCGACTAGACAGCAATAGTTTCTAGAGAGTTCTCTTCGACCTCATAATTTCTAGAGAGTTCTCTTCTACCTCATTGTAACAAATTGAATGCATACATGGAATTAAAAATGACAAACAAATTCGAACTCTCTGTTTATCGGTTTCTTTTTTTTTGTTTTTATTTCTATTACATAAAAACGTCGAATTTATCGATGATGTCATTGCATGCATTTGCAGCAGCGTCCCTCCCTCATTTCCTCCTCTGTGATGATTGTTATTGATTTCGAAATTGTAAGCAGTGAAACTCCGTTGATGTTCTTTATAAATACTGAAAACAGCTGTTAATTATCAGATCATTATGGTTTATTTTTCATCTTTGTGACTAAATTATCGATTTATTGATTCACTGCAGTCGTTGACCGTGACCAAATTATCGATTATGGGACTTGGAAGATTTCTAATTTTTAATTGTATATTTATATTTGTAAAACATTATTGTGAAAAAAAATATAGAACGAACATTAAGCTGAGTAGTTGTTTATTTTTCAGTATTTATAGCAAATTAGTGAAATATATATATTGTTATTTGTTTGTTATATTTTGAGGAAATTTTCCTCATCTGTTATGATCGTCTTCGTCGTCTATAAGTGAGGGCAATTCGACCTCCGGAGGCTATTTTTTCTTTATCGATTAGGTGCTGGAAGAATATTGTAATGATATAAAGAGAAAAAAAGCATGCGAATCGTCATCCATAAAATACCTCATATATACGCGTTGGAAATGTATTTTGTTTTAGCAAAAATTTAAAAAAAGAAAAAAATCGATATTATTTTAGCAGAACATTCAGTTTTCTTTTGTAATTTCACTAATATAGAGGTCGCTGCAGCTTTTACCTCACTTGTACATGAGCTTACATGTGATGCTTAACGTAGTATAAGAACAACTATACAGAATCTATCGTACTACCTCTTATCACTCATCTATACCGTATCTGTACGACGTTGTCAACGAAACGGTACCTTCCATAAATTATCTGATTGATCAGACTTTTTTTGCATAATATGAATTATTGATTGTTCTGAGTATTCTTCTTCTATCGAACAAAACGATATATTCTTTCATTCCTCAGTTGAGGTATGTCTATTAATAATAGCTTAGTAAATCAAAGATCATCTCAGCTACAACCTCATATTTTTTCATGCGAGAAATTTTCTTCGAACTCTATATGACTCAAAATCAATCAGTGTTTCAGTTTAGCGTTATTTCCTCGCTCAGTCACTATTGTTGTGGATGATCATAGCTGTGCGAATTGTAGCTGTTCGATGCTTTTGGAGGTGCTTTATCGATTATTGTACTTGGCGGATTCCAAAGTTCTCTCTCATGCTTGTTGATGATGTTCATAACGTTTTTTCTATATGAACAAAAAGACTCCTATATTGCTCTGAGGTGTTTTGCCTCATTCGTTCAACTTCACAGCGTAAACCATCATCTTGTCCACGTTCATAAATATGTCGACGTTCATTTTGATCTGATATTGATCTGATAGGCGATCAAGGAATGATTCGAATTTCATGGATTCTGTCATTATGTGTATTCTGTTATGTCGTCATCCGTTCACAGTTGATGCATAGAACAGGATCGATCTGTCGATCGTGTTCGTATAGTTTTCGATGTGTCACTCCACCGTCACACATATCATCTCAATGCTATTCAGAACAACTTTTTCTTCAAATACATCGCCAGCGACGTCAACAGAAGTCATAGCAGACTTTTGTTCAACATGAACGCTATTGTAGAGGATACTTGAAAGGTTCTAACCTCCCATGACAAGAAATCTCTCAGCAAACTCATTTAAAGTATTTTGAAGGAGTCATTCTTAAAAACTTCCAGGATCGGCTATCGTTCGAGTCATTCCTCAATCATTCCTTTTTCCTTGAGTCATTTTTGTTTTTTTTTTCTTTTTTGATGAACAAATTATAAATATTCGTATATTTATGACGATTACAAAGCTGTTTGTACCGGCTAGCATTTAAAATTTGTAAGTATTAAAAATCAAAGATCAAAGTAGATAATCAATAATACTAATAGTTTCTTCAATGCTCACATCTCGTAGGTTCTTTCAAGTGGTTCTAAGAATAATTAAAATTAATCGGATCAATTGACAGCAGTTAAATTCGATCAATAAAATACTTTTGTATTGATCTTACTTGTTGAGCGAATCGTTTACTTTTATTTTATTGATTTTTCGATGGAAAAGCTTATATATTCGTATTTTTTATTATATCGTATGAAATTTTCGAAAAAAAAAAGCCGACATGACGTCATATTTTGACATTATTATCGATTCAGTAGTTGTTTTTTCTTTGTAGTACCTTCACTATAATGGGCATTCTTAACTTTCAGATATTCTTAATCGGTTTTCATCTGGTGACGTTATTATCTTGAACTTTGAACTTTTCAGTTTTTTTTTGTTTACGTCTCTAATAGTTGTTTACAATCGATCGATATACTCGATGTTCTACAGTGTGCTTACACTACCGTTAGTCAAACGTTTCACCCTATTCTGTCAGCTGATACAGTGACTACCTTTACTACGAGTCATCTATTTGACAAACAAACAAACAAACAAATAAACACATATATATATATATATATATATAAACAGCAAATAAGTATTCAATTACATCTATTCTAAACGAAATTGAATACATGACGCATTACACCGACGAGAAGTCGGAAAATGATTTCATTGCCGAGCTTCATCCCTCATATTTATTGATTAGATCCAGATGTTATGTATAATTTTTGCTTAAGGGTGTTTACTATAACGAATTATCGATATTTTTGTAATAATTTTTGATAATGTTTATTATTTATTATTGTTATACTTAGATGTTTGAATGGATGTTTATCGCTGTTTGCCTCATTATACTCGCATATATTGCCTATAAAGTGGCTACTAGTGGATTTCTTAGCACAGTACAGGTTTGTTGTTTTAACTCATTTTATCCCTCGTTTTATTTCTTAGATATCCTTTGAGTTTATACTGTTTTTATTTCAAAAATATCGTAAAGTATTGTCTAACGTCGTCTGTATCATTTCACTCTGTCAACATTTGTTAACGGTAAAGTACATTTCCCTTGTGTGACAACATGATTGGATTTCCATAGCGACTAAAATTCATAAACTACAATCTATCTATCGATTCTCTGATATTTCCATTCAAAACGAACAGCCCTCGTCCAATGAGTCAACTCTGTTCACGTTCTTACGTATTATTCATCGCCTCCGTATTGTACAGTGAAACCAATCGATTATGAATGAAATGGGATGTACTCATATAATAATGAGGACATATCATATTTTTATTCCGCTATGATGTGATCATCATAATCAAGGAGTGCTATCGAGTTACATGCTCTGGCAACGAAGAAATCATTGAGGTTTAGTTTCGTGTAAATCGCAAAAAAAGTCATGTGAAAGTTCTTTCGGTACGAAACACAGCCAGGATTGAGGATATGAAAAGAGAATAAACTAGTGAGAAGTGCAGATAGCGCAGTGATTTGTAGTACCATAATGCTTGACTATGAACTTCTGAGGTGAAATAAGTTTTCTGCATTTTCAAAATCAAAGAAAAGAGAGCAGAGGAGGTTTAAGGAGGGCATATAACACTCATGTGAATGGTTGTCTTTAAACAGACTATAGTTTGACTTTGTCTTTAAACAGACAACAGCTTTACTCAGTTATCTTCGTAACTCATAATACGAGACAAAAAAAAAAACAGCAATGACTCCAACAGGAATTCTCGTTGGCAAAGTTCATATTCATCAATCAACTGTTTTCTTTTTTTGTTTTTGTTCTATAAGAAAAGTAGTGTCGCTCGAATTGCATTAAATATTCTAGACTCGATGAATGAGGACGTTTAAACAAGGTGAAAGGAATATACTGTACAAGTTCTTATCACTCATCTCCTAACATTGAAAAACAATTTTCCTCATCCAACATAGTTTACATCAAAATTGTATCATAAACAAGGCAAACAAATTTTATATTATATCCATTTTGATGCAAGATATGATAAGCATGCATTGTCGTAATCTCCCTCCCTATGGAGGTGCGCCACCCATTCTTTGTGTTGATGTTGTGATGGAGGCGTTCGAATGGAGTGGTCTATAGAATGACTTGAGAGGACCATTCTGTTGCGAAATCAGTGATGCTCACCGTCCCTGTTTACCCTGGTATCAGTATGGAAAGCTGAAGGATGGGATGGCTTGATAAGCGTGGAAGCGGCCACGAACCTGCGTTTGTCAGTTCGGCATTTCCAACACTGCACTACGCGCCCCTTCCGTTTTTTTTCTACCTCAACTTTGTTTATCTTCCAGATTTTCCTATACCTCTTAACCTCGCGGTTGTTTCTTTATTGCTGTAATTCTTAGTTTCAGCCTGTCGTCACAGAATCACCAAAATATCTTTCAAAATCGTTAACTGTCTATTATAAACATCATATCGGTTCGTATTCTGGTGTTGGATCGCTATTCAAAGAGGTACAATGGTGTTCATTGATCGAATATATGAGAAAAAATTTGATGATATTTTTAAATTTGTAAATATTCCATTTGGATTTCAGGTACGAAATCTTCTACCGTCGGGAGCAACAACTTTCGGCATCTACTACGATAATCCTAAAGTAAGAATCTCATTTTCTTTTATTGGAAGCAATCACTTTAGAAAAAACAAAAACCTCTGAAGGAGGAAATTTCCTAGGTCACGTTGTTTAGTCATAAATTTTGATCTGCTTAGAAAATCCATTAAGTCTTCCATTAATGCCATCGGTTCTTTTCTTATCGGCTACTGAAGCAATCCATTCATTACCACACAGATCTAATTCAAATTTCACTCTTCTTCAGTTTATCAACGATTTTCCTTCAAGCAGGAAGGATATCCACCGTATTAGCCTTTAGGCCATTTTGATGGCGTCGTTTGCAGACCGTGAAATGAGGATGAAAGACGACTTTGTATTTGTTGGAAGACGTAGTCGAACTCACGAGATGGACTTTCTCATACTGCAGCATAGGATCGGCTTACATCTGTATGCGCATAAGTAGAGTAGTTCATGTATACATGCATGTACTTATGGAGATACAAATTTTGTCATTCAAATCGATAACATTTCATTGTAGGATAGATGAGCATGGTATTTAGTTTGGTTCCTCATCCGCTGTAGGACAGATCATCAAGCTGCCTTAAGCTGCAATATCTAGCTTCATGAAAGAGCTGTGCTGGCTAACCATAAATGAAAATTGCAAACCTCAATATGCAAAATTTGTCACATTTTTCTAACATTGGTAGAGCATTCGATACTGCAGCTTTAAGTAGTACATGTACTGAGAGAATGGTAAAACCCTAGTTGTTGAGAACGTGAAGGAACTGAAGCATTAAAGTAACCTGAACGACTCATTGAGTATGAACGCTAGCTTAAAAATCTTTCTATCTCTCTACATTTTAAGTTTTGTATCTGAGTAAACAGTATATTTGATGAGGTTTGGTGAATTCGAGGACTTGAGATTAATCTTATCTACGAGATGATCTATCGGTTAATTAGGCTCGTCTTTCTAGAAGACTAACGAAGAGCATCTTAATGCCATAATGAAGTATTCAAGAAGAATGAAGCATATGTAAACCATTTAAAAATTACAATGGTTTTTTTTCTATTCTAGATAATTTTTATGCTCAGTGTTTCAGGAACGCGATGAACATCTTCTTCAGTCGGCTATCGGTGTTGTGTTTGGAGGTGATTATTTCTTTTTCTGTTAGCAAAATTTTATAGTGAGATGAGTTATGAGTTATGTTCTGTTCAAGATTTCATTGTTTTCGGTATTTACAGTAGATGGCCAAGACTTATATACGGATAATTATGCACAACAGCTTAATCGATGGGGTTACGAAAAAATGGTTCTACCAAAGGTCTCATTTTGTAATTTTATTGTGGTCGAAATATGATTGATGACGTCATAAAATCATTAATTAGAGAGACTTGATGTATTTTAATCAGTTTCATTTTTTGAGTTTTGAGTTTAAGGTTGATCGAGCTGTTGAGGTTACACAACCATATAATGGATCTCTTTCAGTATTTGCATTAATTTATCGTACTTACGGTATAGTATGGCAATTCATACAGGTTTGTTTACATATATTTATTTGTGTTTTAATGTTTCTAATGTATTCTTTATCATCGTACAAAGTTTATATTTCATAGTGTTTATCATTGAGGACAATCGCCTCGAAACCTCATTAGCTCTAGAGTTTTATGATGATCATGAGATTTGCGTTTCATTTCCGCTTGATCATGAAAAGGAATTTGTAATTCCAGAGGTAATTTCGTCGATTTTATATTATATCATTCATTTTTAGACAAGCTTTCATGATTTTTGATCTACCTATCTGTTTATATTTATCTGTTCTATTTATATTTATTCTTATATTTATCATATTTATATTCAAATTACTATGAGAGTTTTACCTATATACATATTATATTTCTATTTTTCAGCATCTTTCGCTAGAAGCTTTAGAAGCTAGACTAACTAAAAAGAAGTTTGATTCGGATGAAGAGTCAAGTGAGAGTGACAGCGAGATTGCCTCAGAAGTAGAAGTTCCAGATAGTGGTGAAATTGAAATTGAATCGGCTGCTTCAGGCGATAAAAAGGATAAGTAGAATTGAAAATTAGTTAATAAACTACAAATCATAACGAAATTCTTATAATAAAGTTAATAAAATGATTTCATCAACAATTTTTTATTGTATGAAGCTTTGTGCCTTTTCTAGTTGTTATTTTTTCTCGTACATATCCAGCTTTTTCTTGTTATTTACAGTTTTGAATAAAGCATTCTTTGAAATTTTAGCCTCATAGACTTATTTTACTCATGCTTACAAATAAGATTACTAGCTTTAAGAATGAAAACCTCAATGATAATTATCAACATTGAGGGCAAAAAGCTAATTTCTCTATAGATTTATCACTTGTCATAGCCTAAGATGATTCATATGGATGCTTTAAGAACATAATCGATTTCGTCAAACATCTTCATGTTTTTTATAGAATGAATTCTAGAAGTTGAGTTCAATTCGTTGAACAGCTTCTGTAGAAGAATACCGCTTTGATGTGATTGTTCATCTACTTAGAGAATCATCGTTAAAAGGTTGTTTATGAGTGTTGGATATGTCGTACATTCGTGTTCATTATGATGAGATCATTGAGACGATTTAATGAGAGGTCGACGTATAGATCGACATGAAGAGGCCAATATAAGAACAGTACTACTTGCTTTCCCAGATTATTATAACAGCTATTGATCGGCTTGATGATCTGAGGTGCATTCAAGCTTATAGTCGATTGTGCTACGTTCTATAACTATTTGGAATGAAAAAGAAACGATGTCAGTTAGATCCAGGATTGTGCATACATCCTTTAGAACTTAACACTCCTGTTGATCATCGACAAGGTTGAGCGGATGACATACAGTTTGTACTTCCTCATAATGCAGGTAAGAGTAGTTCAATGCGCTTTTTTTTGGCTTCAACGATAAGCTGCACATTTAAAACGTGAGTGGTAATCACTCAAACTCTTAATAACTCAACTGTTCAATGATTGGTGACTATAAACTATCTAAAACGACAATGAAAACTCTGTTGATGACGAAAAGTCAACTTGAGCTTACTTACGAACTGTGCACGACCTCCAATAACCATCACGATTATTATCAAGATCATAAATTTGGAACAGATCACGTTCTGCTACTTGATCCAATACATCCGTACGTCCGAGTCGTGTCACTCAAGCATATTTGACTAGAAGAATTCTCATGTATGGCAGACGATGCACAATGAGGTTCGAGGCTCATGCGATTTCAATTAATTGAACACTGAACAAATCAAGAAAATAGAAAAAAAGTTTAAAACTACGACATATAGTACTGTTTTAAAAAGTTTTCTTAGTTATACTAAGACACATACATGAATCACAGAGATGAAACACTATCGATTTTATTGATTTTTTAAATCAATAAGATACCGAGGTTTGATGTCGACGAGTTTTTTTTTATTGCGTGATGCGCGAACGCAGTTATATTTGACCTTGAAGGTATCAAAGGAAATGAGTTGACGTCTATACAAGGATTTCGGTTAATCGCTTTGTGCTAGTGCTACTAATCTTACCCAAAATTCTCTAGGAACCTCAAAAGGATAGCAGAAGTCGTAGTCCTGAGGCTGCCGCAAACCTCACTCAATAGAGTTCAGCGGTTGTGTATTCACTCTTCCACCTTCATCACTCGCCACTAACCCTTATTAAATAGATAAAAAAAACTGATAAACGATCGATTTTAGGAGAAGATCATTTTAAAGAAAAAGCAGCTGGTATTTGATAAATTATTCACCATATATTCAAAAACTCTCAGAGTATCACTTTCAATAATCGTCACGATTCTTTTAAAGATCATAAATTTGAAAGAGATCACAATGAAATGGAACTCAGTAACTCATTACCTCACCTTGTTGATACGAACGAAGTTCAAAGAGAAGCTCAAAATAATTAGTAACAGAATTTTCCTGCATATTCTCTTAAAATGCATAATGGTATTCGTTTTTTTTTCTTGGCTTTAACATGATTATTGATTTCTTTCCTTAATGTTTATTCATCATTCAATGCAATTTTAAACTAGTGCATAAATAGTTATTTAATAATTAATGAAGCATATTAATTTCTAATCACGTCAACTATATGGTTGAACAGCAAATTTCTATAAGCTTTGGATTGTTATTAACCTCATTCTTATGGATTCCGTATACCTCACAACCAAATGAATTGCCATCAGATCAACCACCATAGAAAGTGATTACGCCACCACCGTCGAGCACGATTACGCCACCACCGTCGAGCACGTTTACGCCACCACCATGGTGGAATGTCAATACGCCAACCCCATGGCCATCCTCCACCCCAACCAGGGTGTGCCCAATCACCAAACCATGGGTAGCCATAACCCGTCCATGCATTATTAAGTCCGAGTGTTAAGCCGAAACCGAATTGCCGCTTCACTCGTAACAGAGGCTCACTAAACGAAATAGGTGTATGTAGTGAGAAGATTTTCTAAATTAAAATTCTTACCTCCTAGTAAGTGATGCTGTTTTATTAGTGGTGTGAATCAAATAGGAGGAACATGTAACTGTTAAGAAGAACAATGTAAAAGCAGCATGTAAGCGCATTCTGAAGGCATCGAGTGTTGAGAATCGAGTTATTCTCGTTATGAGTTTCGAGGATCAATTGAAAAAAGCCGAAATTTTTGTAGCTTATAAAATAAGTGTGGCGATCAATGACGGTAGTAAAGAGAACTGAGTTCGAAAAATATTGACGATTAGTAATTTTTGAGTTATTTCGCTTTTTCAATATATGAAAATTTGAAGAATAAACACTATTCATTTCTTGGTACTGAGGAAATCATTCTCGTCTCCAACACACTCACTCAACTCGGAGGTAAGATGAGTTTTGGCTTGTGTAAGAGCGGACATAAATATTCTTCGCTTAGAAGATTTATTAACAAAAACACTAGTATACTTTATTATATGTAAAAATTTATGGAAAAAAATAACTTATGACCTGCTTTATCGATCTTGATCTAAAATTCAGAATAGTACGTATTGATTTTGGTTTTTTGATCTTTTTTCGCATTAACATAAATGAATATGATCATTAATTAAGTTAAATTTTATGATCTCATCAGGATAAGAAATGCCCTCTTTATCTTATTCCTATTCAGCAGTGGATATTGTGGCAGTAATTTAATGCGCTTATGCTTGATACAAGGAATTGAGGTTATCAAGCTATGCTAACTCAAGACTTCCTATCTTCGCTGATATCTCCAGCACCACTTGTCCGACTTGTGAGAGATGATGAACTTCGTGAAATGTGTTGCCAAGGCGAACCGATCTAGGATACACGAATTTCAACGATCAAAACTTCACATTATTCCACTACGCTACGGGGTCACACTACAACTCTGATATCATACTTTAATGGAATTTTTTTCATAAAATAAGCGGAGGTTCCACAGCGATACGCTGGCCCAAATCAGGCTCGCACTCAATCCCAGGCGTATCAGGTTCGCCATTTCTCCGAAGTCGGTGAATTAATATCAAAGAAAGCTAGATGAGATAAATAGCACTGACTAGGTAAAGTTAAATCAACTCAGGTTACTGTGTAAATGTGAGGCTTGCACTAAATCACCTCCGTACTCAATCACCTCCATGATATCACGTTAACACGAGTGTGTGTAAGCG
>KN716613.1:34511-48160 GCA_000816705.1 Dictyocaulus viviparus
TGTTGTTCGATCGAACAACATCCTCTTTACAATCGTTATCAGGCCAATCGTATAACTCATTTACTGATGACTCATATTCATAGTTATAAAGTTGTTGACGAATGAAGTATTCCTGGAAAATATTTCAGTGACAAAATTCTTACGTACAGTACCTACCCAAAATACAAAATAAAAATGACGTCATTATGCTATTTCATTTAGCAGCTTTTTCACTATCAAATTACGAACTCCGTTCTGTTACTAGCGTTAAATAAACCACTTGCTTATTCATGAATTGAGGTCAATGCATTCTTTTCCTCATTCCCATAATATCACCTTCGGTCATTCTGTACTATAGAGAAAAAACACTAAGAGAAAAAACTAAGTGAAAAAAACAATTGCTTTAGAATAAAATTCTTTTCTAATCGATACGTAAGAACTAATCGATACGTATGTTAAACATTAACCTTATCTTCAGGTTCCGGTTGTAGAGTTGCTAAGTTGGTCTCGTACAGATTACTACCAATCTGTAATTATTCAAATTATAATAAAGATTTCAATGATATTTAAAAATAGAAATGAATAAAAATTATTCAATATGAACAATATTAGTCGAATTTGTCTTTTTGGAATCTGATCTTTGATCTCTTCAATATCATTTTTCCTCAGCTATAAAATGGACCGATTCATGAGAATGCGTTAGAATTTTTCATTGAATTTATTGAAATCAGCTGAGAGTTCAAAATTGTGTGTTGAGAACAACAAAAATTATCTAAGTATCATATGGAGGAAAATTTGAGGATCAAAGTTATTGATTTTTTTATGGATAAACTCACGTCAATAGCAATATGAATGGATAATTCACGGATATCGTTGAGATGCGGAAATACTCTAGCGAATTCGTTTAGTGACTTGTCACTCACAGAAGCAGCACACCTCTTGAAATAAATCAATATCAAAGTTCAAATGAGTTAAAAACAATGAAAAATACAAAATGTTTATCTAATTATTCAAATGTTGTCAATAATCCGTGTTGGCTTACTGTATGTACTAGTATAAGGATAATTATTGACTTAAGCCATTTATCTAGTGAGCATTGAGCTCAGTAACTCCAATGATATCACGATAAAGACGAATGCTTCTCGCTTATTATGCAAGGATTGATCAGTATCAAAATCTATCTATCTATTTTCACTCATGAGGTTTAAAATTGAAGAATCGTTAAAGAGTTCTAGAAATAGAAATTTTTTTTCTGCAACAAAAGAGCTTAAACGGTCTTTTGAAAACTAGAATCATTCTTATAAAGCAATATCACCAATGAAATTCATATTATCTGCTTCTACCGTAACGATATCCGTTGATAAGGTTGTCTAACTCAATGCCTCAGAGAAAAAATGTTAGCAAAAAACAATGTTCAACTTTGTTAGGAAAAAAAAAACACGTACTCAAATATGAAATGTTATTAAATGAAAAGACTATGAGGAAAAACTTGATATACTCACCCTAGCGGCTATGAGGAATGCTTTATCCGGAACTCGTTTTGCTTTGAATAATACGGCAGCTAATGCGACACCAGGAAAAATGTATGAATTATTACCTTGACCAGGTTTGTAGATTTTTCCATTCATTTCCACATCATCAAATGGAGAGCCGGAGGCAAAAAGTGCAGTGCCCTAATTGAAATCATCAGCTTAAAAAAAAACCTGTATAGCTTTCATAGCTTCATTCTCTTTAAACAACCACGATATCGTAGTGGTGAAAAAGTGATTTCGTTAATTTACCACTAATATACTGTTAAAAACCGTGAATACTTTAGCACCAATCTATAAAAACTCATCTCCGGTAGATCTAAGATAATCAATAAACCTATTATGAATAACCTTAATAGTCGTTGCAATTTGTTAAGAGTTTAAGCAACTGTGATAGGCTATAGCGGTTTTATATTTCTATAACTTATATTCCCACGATGTTGAGTTAATCACGTAACTTGAGACCTCAGGCGAGTTATGCTATGTATATAATATGATATTTCAATGATATATCATGCCTGGTACTTTGAGTTTTAACTCATTGAGGATTTGATTAACGTGGTTCATTTTTTGACACACTTTTTTTGTTATTCAATGTTAGTTTCGCATTTTATCGGACGGATTCTTAACAATATAATTGATGACGTCACGGAGTTATATCGCTAAACTCAAGCTTAATGAGAATTGCTGGCAGAGGTGTCAGCACAGAGAAAATGGATCTGTTATTAGAAGTGCTTGATACTTTACTAATTGAGGAATTAATACTTTACCTCACTAGCATCATAAGCTTTTTCAAGGAAATTATTGATTGCTCAATTAAAATTATTTAACCTCAGTGTTACAGTATCCATTATTACCGTATACAGACTTACGTCAGTGTAACGATAAGCGTCTTCAGCAGTACATTCCGCTTTACTGGTCGGATTTGAGAGGGCAAAAATTATCGGCCGCTTGTTGTTTGTTGCCATTTCGTGTAAAATTTCTGGCGTAAAAGCTCCACTGACGGTAGATACTCCTGTAAATCACTCATGCTTAAATGTTTGGAATCGAGTTTGATCCAGCACCTTACTAAAAAACGTCTTGTTGAGAACTCATAATGAAAAAAAACTTAAATTCCGAAATACTGTAGTTGTCAATAGATTTCGTCAATCAGCGACCTCACATACTTTTCTTATGGGTGATGACTTTAACGCCATATCACTCATAATGTTTATGGAATCCTCTCGCCTCACTCTATACATCCTCCTCGTGGGCGACAAATATAAAGTTGGTGCAAGAGTGATTACGATTTCTACAACGATAAAGTTAATAAATAATCGTAATTACTATTGCACCAGCTTGGTGTTTGTTTTCCTAATAAGAGAGGAACACATCTTAGCGCTGATATTAACTCAACGTCATTATACCTCAAAATTGAGTTATAATAATAAGACTTACTAAGCCTAAGACATAACATTATTATCAAATGCTGTATACTTACCGACAAGAACGTTCGGCTTTATTGCTTTCACTACCTCAATTAAGCTTTTCATATGTGGAAGATCCTTAAAATAAAAGAAAAAAACTCATGATATTGACACTATTATAATTACTATTACACAGTAGTGATCATTATATTTGCAAGATGAAAACTGAAAATCTTATCAGGTTTGATCACTCGTTTCTACGTGAGTAAGTTATTGAGGGACATAAATCAATAATAAGTACATTCCTATACGATACTGAGTCAATCACAATAAATGCCGATATCGACTAAGCCGATATCGATTCCGTCAGCGATCGAGTACTGACAACATACCTACTGAAATTTAGATGAAGCATTGAGGGATCACAGAACAATCACTATCATAGTGTAGTTGATAGCAGACCAGACCAGGCATCTATGAGATGCGAGTTCTAGTCCCATTATTTCTTGTCTTATGATTGACTCAATATCGTCAGGATATAATTCAACAAAACAAAATACAAAATGCAACGTATCAGACTGGATAGAAAAATAAACAAATAAATAACTAAGTATAAAACGTACTTTAGCAAATTGTTGATGTCGAACTGTTAATGTATGAGCTCGATTCTTTGTAATAAGTCCTTTACTGTTTAATAGAAAAATATTCCCTCGTGCTTCATCCTCAGTGAGTCCTTCATCGATCATTTGTGTTACACATAATTCCGCTATTCCCAAACCAGCCTTGAAAAATCATTAAAATCTTTTATATAGAGGAAAATTGAGGCACAATGTTTGACTTTTGACCCTATTTTCTTATTAAAAATAGCGAAAATTCGTATAACAGCTGAAGCGGATTGAAAAATTACCTACATGTATCGCTATAATCTTAATATAAGAGGTTTCTTATTACTATGAAAACGATTCAGTTCCACTCCTGAGTCAAGAAAGCCTTCAATTCATTTGAGGTCACTGAACTAGAGTCGAACTAATTTAACATGAATAAGCAGCATTGACGTTGTAAAAATAGGTCATCTCATGTCATTCTAGTTGTAGTGGACAGGACATCGATGTGGGCCAACACCCTCGATGACTCGTGTTTGAGTCAAATGCTTGAAGTTTTCTTTATTTCTATTCACAAAATGTTTGATTTTCTAAGAAACGCTACACTATTTAGCTGTCTAAAAATTGATGCGTTTAGATATTCTAGAAGTATCTGATTTGAATCAAGCAGTTCAAGTAGAAGAATAGGTACTGTAGACATACGCCTACATTTTCCGCCAGTGTCTGGTCAAATCGCCTCTGTCTCATTTACTCCGGCTATTAGTTTACTCACAGTATTCCTCGCTTAAGGGATACTGTAACTTTCGACGAGCCTCTTTCAGAAGATTATTGGAAAAGTTTCATTATATATACAACTATGCTGTAGATATATTTCATCATACCGCTCCAGCTCCTAAAAAAACGATTTTTTTCTGCGATAGTTTCATTTGAGTTACACGAGTAGCAGCCAGAAGACCAGCAACAGCAACAGCAGCAGTACCTATAAAAATTATTGTTTAATCAGTACAATAAATATACAACAATTATATCTGACAGTTTTATTTAAGGCGCATTGCGAAGCGATGTAGGTGCTGCAGTAACACGCAGGTTCAAATCAAGTTCGAGGCCGCCAAGTTTTGTCAGGTATATTATCCCTCCGGGGTCAGTAAATTGGTTCCGTAATAGACTGGGTAAGATAAGGAGTACTGACGGAGTGAAGAGTGATCAATTTGAGTCATGGTATTAACGAGATCCGCTTCAAATCATTTCCACGATATCACGTTCAACGAGAATGCGTCGGAGTAACAGGCAATAGGGATTGATCAACACCAAGGAGGTCAGTATTGAGTTACTAGAGCGATATTTGCTCTGCTTATTCTGATAAATTCTTCATTTATCGTACTTTTCTCGTTGAATTACATTTCGAATCTTTGATTACAGTAATAACCTTGGCAACCTTTAAATTCATCAGTGATCTGAAATCGTATTCATTGCTTTCGTGACTCATTTATTGATTTCATGACTCAGAAGTACGATTTTTCTGATGTAGACTTTGAAAATCCTCACGAGTATTGTACACATGTGTAATTTTAGAGGAACAAAGAGAGTAAAGAGGATATAATGTAATAACAGGATCATTTTATCACTCCCATGCGTATCATGCTAAGATGTTACATTTTTAAAAATACGGATTTAAAAAGAAAGCAAACAAAAAAGCACTGTTAAAAGTACTACGTTCATCTTCTACTAGCTACTAAAGCATATTTTGTTGTGTACTGTAGAATACTTAAAGATTTCCTACAGCATTTGTCTTAAGATACGGTAGCTGGCTTACCTTGAATATCGTCATTAAAAGTACAGTAATCGTTTTTGTAGCGATCTATTATTGGATAGGCATTTTTGAATGCGAAATCTTCGAATTGAATTAATGTCTCACGGCCAAATCTATGATAAAAGAAAACATGCTTATATCATGAATGAGTTTCACAATACTCACAACAATGAACCTCACCGTTTCGTTACAGCTATCATAAAATTATCGATTAGACTATCATAATCTGCTCCACGAACTCGATTGCGACGTAGTCCAGTATAAAATGGATCATCTAACAGCTTCTACAAAAAGAAAATCTATTGGTGATTACTGTATTTTCCGTCAACTGCAATGGCTTGAGGAAGCGTAGCGCAGTGCTTGATTGCTGGATCCGAATTACTACTAAATGCAGGCTTGAGACCGCTCACAGACCTACCAGGCCCAATGACCAAAGACCAAGCCAATGCATCTAGGATCGGTAAGCTTGTGTAAAAAAATTCCAGAAGAGATAAGTCGCTCGAAAAGAGTTAAGTAGCACCGATTCGGCGAGGAATTACCAACTCAAATCAATATATGCACTAGGCTCACATTTAACAAAGACGTATGACCTACTGAGGGTGATAATCATCACATTTTTTCAGCAGGGACCTATGAACTACTAAGGCTGATGAGTTTTAGTGCAGCTGAGTTTCATATCTTAGTTTACAATGGCGGAGACCTTCTTTTATATCTTAAAGTTATAACGTAAGATAAAGCTTTGGCTTTGATGAACCCCTGTTGAGGGATGCACCTATGCATTTCTGCCAAGCGTGGTGTTTTTGAGGGGATTCAATGTGACTTCAGCTAACTACTCTTTACCAAAAAATTTCTGGTACCAATTTACGGGCTCCAGAAGGATGATGGGATTGATTGACCTAGGCGGTCGCTGACCTGACTTGTATATCACGGTGGCATCTCCACCACTGCATTACACACCATTTTGAGGTCATAAGAGGAGTGGGTCATAATGGGAGTGAGGTCATAATGGAATCATAATCTAATTTATAATCTAACACTTGGAGAAAATTAAAAACTACGGAACGTTTAGCAACGATACTATACGCACGCACGATTGTTATTGAGGATTGAGGAAGTACAACACCAACCTGGTTGTTAGTACCAACATCGATGAAAATCGGTAAACACCATTGAGGTTGAATTCCAGCCAGTGCAACGTATAAAGCTAATTTTCCGACAGGTATTCCCATTCCATAAGCTCCAAGATCTCCAAGGCCAAGTATACGTTCACCATCAGTAACGACAATAGCCTAAGGGGTAAAGAAACCATGTGTACCAAAAGCTAATGAAAAAGCTTTAATGAAAAGTCTAATAAGTAATGAATTTTCTCAAAAATCAATAGAATAATTAATATAATACAAAAAATATTGACATGAATTACAATCAAAATACGAATAAACATAAATAAGATTTTTTTTTCAACTCACTTTTACCTCAGTCGTTGTCCAATTCGATAGAATTTGATAAATTTTACTGACACTATTATCGTATATAGTAATATAAAGTCCTCTATAATAAATATAATCGATTTTCAAGCGGAAAACAACTAAACAAATAAACAAACAAACAAACAAACGAGCGCCATTAGAACTTGTGTAAGTAAAACGAGTCGAAAAACAAAAATGTATGGTGAATAAATTGAGTTAGTTGAACTCACTTCGGATGACGATATATCGCACCGTATTTTTGACATGCTAAGCCAACAGTTGGAGTATAAACGATTGGTAATAGTTCTGTTATATTTTCACATAGTACACGATAGAAAAGCTTTTCCGTACGACATTGTAAATCATCCAATATGATATATCTTCAACGAAAAAAATTCTTAAAATATCAAAAATTATGAGTAAAATCCGTGACGTGTAAACAACAATGAAAAAATTCTCCTCTTGATTGAGTTTGTTTTCGACTAACGTTAATTTAGACAATCATCTGTATGAGTAATCAGAAGAGTTAACGATTAAATGAGTTCTGTATGATGATGAATTCATTCTACTATGTTATGGATTACGATACATGTTGATAATCTACAGCCACAATACGATCACGTACAGTATACTGGTAATGTAATAGATTCACATAAAACAAACATGTTACACGTTTGTTGTGTCATCAAACGTGTACTATTTTCAAGGATTAACGATAAGCTTAATGAGGAAAATACTGGCATGTTTTTTTTTGACTCGTTATGTAAATGACAATAAATCATCTACTTGGCTAAATTGTCGTCTTCTTCTCGAATATGCTCCATAATACGACAAGCTTGTTGTTTTTGTGTCATAAAAGCCGGTGGTAGAAGACCATGTAATCCGAGATGTTGACGTTCATGAAGAGAAAAAGCCATACCCTGAGCGAAAAAGTGTAGAAAAGTCCTGAAGATCAAATAATCAATACCAGTGAGACAAAACACAATGGTCAGGTAGCGTACCTGACCGGAAGTCTGTGACATAAGGGTTTGAGCTTCGCCTGAGGCAACAGTCTTTATGAATAACTTGGCTATATGATTTTTAAAAGCAATACCGTTATACTATGGATTCATATGGCCTCATAAGACTACATGATTCCATACGTCACACTGTTGAGTTAGTTACAACACTCAAATTTGTAAGCCACAGAACAAGCCTTGTTTGACTGAGTATCCGAATTTTGTGACGGATTCAAGTGCGTTGGATACTGGGAAGGAGAAAAAAATATAATAGAAAGAAAAATTATTAGCTATAACTGACTTTGTTGAATCGTTCGTTTTTCAAAATTTCAAATCCTTGTTTATTTAACGTGACTCGTTCCTTACAGTAACGCTTGTATAGAGTCAGCTTTTTCGAATCGTCTTCTGGATACGGTAGATTTGATTGGCTTGAAAAAATTGTTGGCAACGTTGTTGATATAGAGCGAATAGAAGCATTTAACCTGAATTCAAAAAAAAAGATGACTATATGGAGAAGCTCTTACAGTAACTTTTCAATCAATAATTTATGACGTAATCAATAATAAGATTAAGATTATTTTTTGTATTAATAAAAATCTATGTGGACTAATCCTTACAGTAACCTTTAGACCTTAAAGAAGCTTTTAAAACTGTGATTCAATCAATGAATGATCTAAGAAAGCATATTGAGGTTGTCATTAACAGTACTAAATAAAGCTATGAGGTAGTAGTGAGGTCACTCTAGTCAGAAATACTTACTAATCAGTTTGTTTACGACGAAAAAAAACAAAACAAGCAAAAAACAATATAGTAAACTTACTGGTAGCACTTGGATGAGGTAAACATCTTATAGAATCGAACAGTTATATAAGTGTTAGTTGTAAGCGAATGAAAAACTAAAAGGATCAAAAATCATTTGTGGATGAGGATAAAAAAATAAAAAAAAAATGAAATGATGCTGTTCTTTTTTTTCAAAATTTATTTTATATTAGTTCAAATATAATGAATTGTACTTATAACTCATATAAAGGATAAGCAATGAGGATCATTCTTATGAAGAGGTTGAAAGAGTGATAATATGGTGATAAATGCCATCGATAACTCTGATTGTCATCAAAAGATGATCACCTCACATCAATAAGTTGCATGTTTTTTTGACTCACTGATAAGATTTGTTACTCGAGAAAAAAACTTCTACATAATAGTTAGAGGTTACTATTCGTCCACACGTAGCTTATAGCATCCATTGATATCTGAATTCTTGTGAGGAAGAAAAATCATAAAAATCGATCAAAATTTACGGAGCGACTGATTGTCATAAAAATTGATCTATAGATTTGAATATTTTAAGTTAAATACTTACTCAAAATCGTATTATGCTACCCGGATTTGGTTACGGTAACGAATCAGCTTGATAATGTCGATATCGATAGCTTTGATTTTGTTTTCATTTTCGAATTCGTTTTCACTTGGCACGAGAGTTACGAGGATCGTATGCAACTGATTGTGATCAAAAACTGACACTTTAACAAAATCACCTCGTTCAGAGCCTCAAGTTGTTTATATCATAATGCGATTCGCTTTAGATAAGAAGAACTCTTTATAATCCTTAAAAGGAGAGTTTATCCATTTCATATTCAAACAACTGGAGGTGCAGTGCCACACGGCCTTAATGAGGGTAGCGGCCGCCGACCAGGACTACCCAGCCTGCCATCCCTCTGCATTCAATCACCTCGATAATATACTTTGTAAGCCTTATGAAACTTTCACTTACCGCTTAGATGTCGTTTTTATTCGAAATGAAAAATCCGAGGCTTATCATAGTGATTCAAATTTATTAACTTAATAGGTTTTAATAGTGTTAATAATAGAGTGAGTCTTCATACGTTGCTGGTATTGTTTTACCTCAAAACCGAGGACAATTTCAACATCACAGATCATCCTTACTAGAACACTTCAGCTGCAATAGAACAGCTCCAATAAATGTCATCTATTATTCTTGTCAAGAATTCTGAGGCTTCGTAGACTTATATTTACCTTATATGACCTGAATATGACCTTATATTTACTATATGATGTGCTGTTGTATTTATTTTTACTGAATGAACTAATATTGATTGAGGCCATATTCATATTTATTTGTACAATAATTTTACAAAAGCGGGAAAAATGAACTACTACTAAACAATTGAACAGAATAAAACAAAAAAAAAACACACAGGAACCTCTACAGAACGCTATCGTCTTTCTATAAACTAATTTTAGATGTTAACAATATGATAACATGAAGATCATCAACATTTGACGTCGTCGTCTATTCGTCGTCCATTGAGATTCGTTCCAATTTCGGTACATTGAAGCCTTGCTTTGAATCTTCTTCTGGCCATTTATATGGTTCATTAATTATATCACCATATTCAATTGAATAAAGTTGATGTCGTACATACATTTCCTGTAATTTGACTCTCGTTATCCATCAAATTCAATCTGAAAGCTTTTCCTAGCTTTACACTTTAGATAAAGCTTTTTGTTATATTTTAATGAATGAGTTCAATTAACAATACCCTTAGGGTTAAGTTATTCGACAAGGTATACGTGTATGTATAATGGATTGATAATATGAATTTATGTTCAGGAGTGGTAAGAGGTTCTAATATGACATGCCGGCTTGATACCGTCGTATACGCTTGTTCGACTCCTTCCCTTAACCAGTCAAACCTTCCATCTATCAGAGTCTCACGGATTTAGTGTTTGAGTGATCTGTTAGGGTTAGCAGCATGAACGTGGCAACCGACTAAGCTTTTCCAGTCATTGTATAGATCACTTCTATTGAATTACCAATACAACAACAAGCTGAATGGGTGGAGCATCACCGCAAAGAGGTAGTTTATGTCAATACATATCGTCATATATATAAATGTGTATTTCTAAATGTATGTATGTGTATACGTGTATATATTCTAATGTATTAGTGTATATACAATGTATATTTGTATATATATTTCAGTATGTTTTCATTAATAGAGGTATTTAACTCACAACTTCAACTGGTTTCGGATAAAGTGTTGCAATATCTTCTTTATACAAATAATCACATGACTAAATAAGTAATATCAGGTTATTTTTATTTGCAAACAAACTTTATATTATGTATATGTATTTTTAAGTCGTTTTTATAGGGGACGCAATGACACAGTGGTGGAGGTGTCACAGTGACGTGCAAGCCCGAGCCAGTTCGCGACCGCCCTCAGACCTACCAAGCCCCGTATCTCTCCGAGATCGGTAAATTGCAAGAGATATTGGTAAGATAAAAAGCATCGTCTCTGGAAAGGGTAATCAACTCAAATCACTCTGTAGACTAGACTCGCATTGAACCACCTCCACGATATCACGTTGAACACGAATGCGTAGGCGCATCCAGCCACAATGGATTATTGATCAACGCCAAAGCATATCTTATCTTATCGTACTTAAATTGTTTTATACAGTTGCCAAAAAAAATTTGAATCAAACTATGCCTAATTGCTTTTGGACCTCGTAGCACAATGGTAGGAGGCGCCGCAGTGAGTCGCAAATTTCAGTGCAACACATCTGGGTTCGAATCCGCACCAAAAACAAACCAGCGCTCAATCTCTCGCGTATCGTATGAACTACTTACATTAAATCACCGGGATATTGTGTAAAGAAAGAAAGGGTGGTGGTGCATATGAATATATCGATGGATCAAGGTAGAGGTGATCTTATTTCTTGTAATCAATTAAGGGTGAGGTGTAGCGCATTATTAAATGGCACTATCAGAGTTCATTTGAGAATGACTAGTTCAGCTCCTCATCTTAAGCATTTAATGCATTCGATTATTCGAAATCTTGTTATTGATATTAAACTCATTTCAGAAGCTGAGGAACAGTACCGTTACGACAATCTGTAATTGTTTGGTACTGTTACAGAACAAACACTCTTCCAAATACTACCAACAGTCATTCCAATGAAGCTTGGTTAAGTTTTTTCGAAAGAGAACCGTTGTTTTGAGTTGTTTTGTTTTTGTTGTCTCTTGGAGTTTTCATTAATCTTAATATAGAAGTGAGTTTGATAGACAAATATTGACTGACTTGAACGGCAATTTTTACGGATAATTCCGGAATTTCTTTAAGCCTCGGATAGATTCGACCATATTTTTCAATTGATTCTTCCGTTACCATAGACGCACACGCCTGAATATCAACAGAGTATTTTTACTATAGATTTTTTATTGCATTAGAAATTAAAGTTTTCAAGAAGAAAAGAAACTTCTTGATGTTTTTTCTACCGTACCTTCCAATATCTAATACCGTATACTTTCTGCATCCACATAATACCGTATACTTACTCTTTGTTTTCGTTTATACTACAGTAATCTATTTATTTCTCTCTAGCGTCCACGTTTTACAATAAATCGTAAGCAGTAGAGAATGTTATGAAAACATAAGCATTATGATTATTGATCGAACCTTAGCCGCTATAATGAAAAGCATATCCGGTACGATTTTCGTTTTCCAAAGTACAGCAGCTAATCCAATACCAGGAAAAATGTACGAGTTATTTCCTTGTCCTGGTTTAAATAATTTTCCTTTATATTCTACATTACCAAATGGTGACCCAGCTGCGAATAAAACACGACCCTAAAATACTGAATTTTAGAAGTTTTCTCCTATTCAAATATCACTCACAATGCTGAGGAAGCGTAATGTAATGGTAGGAGGCGGTGCCATAATGCGCAATCCTCTCGTAAGCCACGTCCTTTATCCCTCGTAGATCAGTGAGTTAGTATCAGAATAATCTGGTAGATTTGATGAGCAGCAATAGTTTGATTAAAGTCAGTGGCTTGAAATTAATGTGAGGACCACACGTAATCATGAAGAAGCTTAAATGATTACGGTAATTAAGTTCTACAAAAGACTATGTGTGCTCTATGAATGTAAAGCAATATTACATTCTTACTGTAATTTAAATATTGATTTGAAATTTGTTAACATCGTTAAAAAATACTGTATGAAAACAGAAACGCAATCTCATAACATATTTTGAAAAGTTGAGATAGTTTTTTTTCGTTCAAGTACATCAAGTACTGTTCTGCTGTTATGATTGTGCTGAGGGAATCGCAATACTTGCAACTTCAGATAGCACTGGAACGGCATCCACAGGTGCCTGGTCATTTGGGCGACCCGCGATAAGCTTGTGATTGACTCAGCATCATTAGGGAGGTATATAAGAACATAATAATGATAATCTGCCTTTACTCATAAAAAATGAATGTTTATTTTGAGTTCTATTAGCTTAAGTAACAACTTGACTCAATTTGAGGTTGCGTATTTGTTTTATCTGTTATAAAGTTTGTAAAAAATTCATTTATTCACTTACATCAGTACCCTGAACGGCTGCTTCAAATGTGCATTCAGCTTTATGTGTTGGATTCGATAGTGGAAAAATAATTGGACGTTCATTGAGTTTTGCCATCTCTTTAATGATCAAATCCGTAAATGCACCCGATTGAGTCGATACACCTGAATTGAGGTAGTATGAGGTTAAACTCAGCTTACATGAATCTGTCTTTTATAAACATTTATATATATTTGTGTCATTAATTATCATCAGAGAATTATTATTTCAACATTCACAATCATTCACTAATAGCTGAAAGTGTTGAAATGAATATAAAGCGAATTGATACAACTCAATGAGGTAATAGCTGAGGTGCAAGCATGTTATGTAAGCAAGCCAACCATAGTGTAAAATCAGTTGATTTCAGGGCAGTTCACTATAATCTATAAAGTGAATTAACCAGTTAATAATAATAATAATAATAATAATAATAATAATAAT
>KN716613.1:71942-85062 GCA_000816705.1 Dictyocaulus viviparus
TGGAGTGATGAGGAATCGTAAAAATAGAAGAACTTTTACAATTTTATATGCATTACATCCAATTATTATTGAACAATATTCTATTATATCATTATATGTATTAAATATTGTATTATGTATTGAGTGATCATAGATCAAGTGACATTGAAATGCAATCGGTCGAGTGAAATATGAGGTATACGGAATCGATTTACATCTGAGGTACACCGTTTTGTGAGTAACTCAAGTATAAAAAATATACATTTATTATTTTGAGTCTTGTCAATCAATTTCTAAACACTCTAGCATTCAAGAATTAAATGGAACCGTTTTTTTCCTCAACAGTCCTCTTTCTTTCACTCCCTCTTCTAAAAAATAACATATTGAGTATACAACGAAGTGCGTTGTACACATAAATATCGATTGAAAGACTCTAATTTGTTGAGGTTAAAGAAGTGAGGTTTCATATTGAATTATTATTGATTAAATACATGGAATATAAGAAGTGAAGCGTTTTTATGTTATTTACTCATTTTTGTCCTCAAATAGTTTGATGAATATTTTCATGAGTTAAATAATTTTGCTGGCAACATGAGGTAATGCTTCATGTTATGACAAATTCTTAAGAACACGTCATCTACAGGAAGTGATAAAAACTTATCGATGAACAACTAATGTTGATTGCCAAATAGAAAATCGAAGAGGATTATTTTTCTAAGTGAGTCCTCAAAGAGAGTCTATATTGGTTGCTATTTCTTTTCCCTCATTCAAAATTAGTATACTAACGAAGAGAAGTTCGTGCTTTTGCTATAGGCTACAAATGGTCGATACAATCTTCGAAACTTTAATCGGATAAGCCAGGAAATAATATTACCTCTCGAACCTCATAAGCCTCATCCTTAGTGAATTTTATAGAGAAATGAATAAAGAAAATCTTCTTCAGGCGAACATTATCTCCTTATAAAAGACATTTTCAAAAAAAATTAATTTCTAAGATCAAAGTTTTCTACTGAAACAAAAATTCTCATATGTGTTAAAAATTCTTTTAGATCATTCGAACGAAAAACAATCAATATGAGGATATGACGAGGATTTTGAGGATGAGTGTATGACGTCATGCTATTGATTTTTAACGTGTGAATTCCTATAAATAATTCAGCACGAACTTTTCCATTATGTTTAGCACTTTTTTCCTCGTTCAATTCGTAGATGACGTTTTTTTTTCTACTCGGAAAGAAAAAATTTACACAATGCCTCACTTTCAAAAACAACTGGTGGTGTTTTTTCTAGCCAGCTTTTTTTTTATTTTCGTATTCGTGCAACGATGTGAGGTCAAAATACTCGTTGACTTTATTACACGGATCGGCCAGGAAAAACAATATTACCTCTCGAACCTCATAAGCCTCATTCTTAGTCAATTTACTCAAAAATGCTACGAACAATAACAACAATAAACAAAATTCGATAAATACAAAAGCAAACAAAAAAACGAATGTAGAAATTTCTAGAATATTCATTGAACTCGGCATGTTACGTACGTTTGAGTTGTAGATGAACGATTGTTGTTCATCGATTGGCCGCTACGAAAGGTTTGACGTTAGGAAAAAAAATTCTTGGTTGACTAAATCGTATGACGTCAATAACTCCTCTCTCTATATCTGAAATTTATTTAACGTTTATAATTGAGGTAACAGAGAGTAGAACTAATGACTTCATTCATCCGACACATCATCACTAATCACTAAGCTATTGTAAACGCATAAGCTTAGATGTTGAGTTAATTGCATAAGGCTTCAGCCTTAGTCGAGACTCGAACTCGCTTATAACAGCTGTTCGTTCTGATGCATTACTGACTGCACTACGATGACCCTTTATATATAATCAATCAATGTGAATTAATAAGATAAGATAATTGTTGGCGTTGATCAATCCCTTGTGGTGGGATGCACCCCCGCATTCATGTTCAACGTGATATCGTGGAGGTGGTTGAATGCGTGCCTGGTCTATACAATGACTTGAGTTGACCACTCTTCACCAAGTCAGTGTGCCCGTTATCTTACCCAGACTCTTCTGGTACCAATTTACCGACCCCGGAGGGATCGGCGGCTTGGTAGGCCTGGGGGGCGGCCACGAACTGAATCGGCCGGCGTGTCACTGCGGCACCTCCACCACTGAGCCACTGCGCCTCCTTGTGAATTAATATACGAGTAAAATCATTACTACCTGTCATAGTTGATAGTAAATATATAAGATATTAGCTCAGCATTACGGTAAGTCTGTACTATCCTTGTGATTTTACCATGAATTCTCACAATATCATTAGATAATCAATAAGAGGTCATCTATTCCTCTGACGCATTCGTTGTATTCATGATGCCATCAAGGTGTTGTAAATGAGTCCAGTCTATGTATTGATTTGAGACGATCACTCATTTACTATTTTGGTTCTGATTATCCTCCCAGATTGCTTTAATGCCAATTCACCGTGCTGTAAAAGAGTGAAAGCTTCGTTTACTCAGACGCGGACTCGAACGCTCGTACAATTTATTCGAGCCTTCGTATCATAACAGCATCTTCTACCATTGCGCTATGCCGTCTTTATATTACAATATCGTTGGTGGTAGATAGTTCATTTCTATAAATTGTATCTGTAATTGAGTTAATAATGTGGGAGGTTTTTGGCCCCATACTGAATTCACTTAGGCTTAGGCTAGGATTAACAACACAGTTTAGGATAGAATTTGAATAAGTACAAGCTGGCAAGCACTAAACAGCTTCACCAAGCTTGGCGATTTATCGCAACAATAAGTTTGTAAGTTTGGGGCTAAGTACTCATATGAATTGATTGAAATGTTATATGTAAATCAGTAAAATGAAGATTTTATAAAACATCAAAGATCAGAATATTGAAGAATAAGTGGTATGGAGAACTTAGTAATTTGTAATCTGCTTCAAATCGATTGGAATGAGTTGCTTGAGGCTCGGATTTATGTGAAGAAGCACTCGGCATAATGAGGACATATATGTATTAAACATTTTAAATTTCGTAAACGATATTCTCAATATCATATTTCCTATTACATGTGCTCACATAACGTTTTTATAAGTCCTCATTTACGTCTGACGTCAATGTACCGGCGGTTCCGCCCTCCTCAGAATGACATCGATTCAAAACGAGTTTCTATCGCATTTGTACTTGTTGACCTTCAATCACCGCTCATAATCGTCTCAAATAAAAATATCCAAACTCGGAGAAGCTTATTAATTCAGGATGCTTCTGGATCTAACTTAGTATAATTATTATCTATAGTGTATTAAGACATGTAGCATCAAAGTAGGAGGTGTCGCAATGAGTTATGAATTCCCAGAGGCTGGCAGTATTCGTACTAGGCTAACAAAGCTTTCTGTACATCTCGAGTCGATAATAAACTGAATGAATAAGCAACTCTTACACAACAGAGGTTGAGTACCCTAATCAAGTTAGAGTCAAGATTCATAATCACCTGGGTTTTATGACGTTTCATATCATTTTATAGGAAAATAAATCTTATAGTTGAAGAACCTGTTAATGGTGAGTCAATCGAGCTTAAAATTATAACTGAGTTATAGTTCTGTAATAAATCCTGCTTTTAGAATATGGGTACCAATGACTCTTTTTCTGTAGGACTCTGTTTTTTGTAAATAACATTCGTACCAGAATTACTAACTCTAAACTCTTTTACTCTGATGTTTATAACGGAATATAGTCAAATGAGTCAATAAAAGTTGCCTCAATATAATATAAGCTTGATGACGATTAATCTGTGGGATCCGCTATGTATTCGTTTTCAATGTGATATCTATATCTAACCAGATTCACTTATCTGACGACTTTGCAGGAATGGTTGATTCATTAAGCTGTGAGACCTCCTAAGATTTTTGAAGCCTGTGTTTTGCTACGTCACCTCTTAGCACTGCGCTACGTGTCCCTAATGGTTGCCATGTTGAAACGATATCATCTATAAAACGTTAGCGATAAAATGCTATGGAGTATAAGAAGAAAAACGAATAGAAATCGTTTTTGTTCTCCATATTTTTGTAGAGGGTCAGTACGTTTCGCTAATCCTCAGTCCCTCTTTCACAACCATCGTTAACCTCTTATAAACTCAACTAATCAATAATTTACAAGCTTAATCCTCTTCTTCCTCTGTCTATATTTATGATACATTAACAATTCATGACGTACGAGATAGCATCATTTCGTTACCAAGGACACCGTAATCAAACACTTCTACCGTATCCATAGAGAATTCTTATGGGTTTCGTTATATTAATAATATTTAAAAGTAAGAAAGTCTAATGATTTCTTGCTAACGGCTTCTGGTGTAGACCGATCCGATCGGACTTATCATTATGACGCCTCGGCGTACCACTGCGCTACGTATTTAAAATGAAAAAAAATTCCATTTGAATTCGTTATATTTAACCTTAATGTTACCAATCGTTCACTGACCAATCATAACACAGCAAACGATGACGTCATTTCAACTGACCTATCACAACTGCCGTCGTGTTACGAACAAAATTGAAAAACGACAAAATCGATAAACACATAATCGATAATGTAAAATTTTTTTATTGACTTCGATTGAATGAAAAAAATTTGTCATCATTTATATATATACTCTAGTTTCAAATTGGAAATTTGAAGACTCAAATCAATACCAGAGGGAGAGAGAAATGGAGACAGAGAGAGAGAAATGGAGAGAGAGAGAGGGAGAGAGAGAGGAGGGAGGGAGAGAGGAGAAGGAAAAAGGCACGACAAAAAAATATTAATATGAAAACAAAAATCTACTCACTATACGATGATGTTCGCAGAGAATGTGAAATTTATCATAATGATGTGATGTGTTCAGATTTCAATATAAACAAACAATTCAAAATGAGGGAAAAAAAAATGAGGTTTGTGTTAAGAATCTGTCGTCGTCGTTGATCACATTTCAATGTATTTCAATAACAAAAATGATTACATAGGCTTAAATGAGTGAAGCAAAAAAAAAAAGAAAAAAGAATCACAGTAATAAAAATATACTAAGTGAAAAAGCCTTGAACAAATGAGTTATTGAACCCGTTGAGGCAAATATTCGTAAGAACTAAACTGAATACAACACTCACATAAACTCATAACCCTCACAAATCACACACACACACACACACAGAAGTATAAAAGTACGAAAAACCACGAAACATATGATCATTCTCATTGATCGTCTCTACGAAAAAATCGATAAATCGATAATTATACAATCTATCTATACGAGTGAATATATTGATTGATCGATATCCGTTTAAATACACTCTATAGTCTATTTGACGACACGTTATCTTCATCGTTTTTCTCATCCGATGGCACTATTTTAGCTGTCGACATTTCTACATCTCCACCTGAAATAATCAATAAATTAATCGATCACTATCATATTGATCGAAGTAGAACACACAACATCATCATTCAAGCTTCACCTTTACGATATCGTAACCCGCTTTCAACGTTCTTAGCGACTTTTTTCTTGTATTGTTCAATAAGTGGAGGTGGAGCCGGTAATCGACATGAACCATCATTTGGAATTAGCTAGATGAAAAAAAAAACAATAATAATAATAACAAACAATAAATTATGAGGTTATTTGAGTGACGACGATAAACAACTTTCACTAACCTCAGGATCAGGTCCAACCAATGTCAATAGTACTGGTAATAAACATAAACCATTAAATATAGCTAATAGTACTAACATTGTCATAACAGTAAAGAAATATTTTACAACAAAATCGAATTCCGAAAACGCCAACATAACGATTCCTGAAAAAAAAAGAAAAGACTCAATAACGAGTCAAAAATAAATCACCTAGAGATCAAATAAAATCGATGAATATAAAAGATATCAATAGAAGGAAAAAACTATTATGGATTCATGTATTCTTATCAAGAGCTATTTACATAGTTGTATCGTTGTTATTTTTTTTGATCTATAATGTCTTCCTCATTATATCGATCAATAATTGGAATTATACAAATTATGGGACGTAGAGGCGCAGTGGTGAAGGTGCTACGGCGACATGCCGGCCCGAATCAGTTCGGGGACCGCCCCTCAGGCCAACCAAGCCCGCCGATCCCTCCAGGGTCGGTAAATTGGTACCAGATAGATCTAAATCTGGGTAAAATAACTTGCACTGATTTGGTGAAGAGTGATTAACTCAAGCTGCTGTATAGAGGAGGCTCGCATTCAATCACCTCCACGATATCACGTTGAACACAAATGCCGTAGGCGCATCCGGCCATAACAGATTTATCAATGTCAAAGCTTATCTTACAGCTTATACAAAATATATCATTAAATATTCCAAAGACAGTTTTAGTGAATATGCAAGAAGAAAATTGATTAGTGTTAATGAAAGAAGTGGAAAAGAGATTTTATGATGATAATGATTAAAAAAATCGATAATGATTCAATGAGCTTTTTCTTACGAACCGAGTAATGTTGATATGGCACCATGAAATACTGGTACAAACATATGTTGAAGACATGATTCAAGACGATCATCTACAGTTCCAAGTGCAGTAAGAAACGCTAATACAACATGAGCAGTGAATTCAACACCTGAAATCATTATCGATCATTAAGCGACAGCATACTGTAGCATACTGTAATAGAAACAAACGCTAATCAAACATTAGCAGAATGATATCAACGCCTACAATCGTCATCATTTTACTTCAACGACGGCATACTGTAGCATACCGTAATGGAAATGTGTATAACGTGTTTTTACCTATAAATCGTCTCAAAATCGTTATTTTATCGATTTTATCGATTCGTTCTTTTCACCTTCATCAATATATTCTATATTTTCCAGAGAACAAAAAAAATTAATAAACAATCAAAATGTTTACCGATTCCAACGGCCGAGATGAGTGTTACAGCTGAGATCGGATTCATTTTAATTCCAAATACTCCCATAAATCCACCAAGTTCAATTGTTATAATAACAACAATTACCATAACCTTTAAAAATATACTGTAATTGTAAGAATAATTTAATAGAGAAAAAATCAATAATCTCAAAAATTTCAATTTCAACTTCTATTTTTTTTCTCAGAATATTTTCTTTTTCGAAAATCAATAAATTTATCGATAGATGTTTCACGATCATTAAACATCTCTATAGAAAAATTCATATAATATCTGATGTGTTACGGTAGTGGTACGGTAGACTTTTTAACAATAAGGAAAGACCAAAAAATGAAAACAAAAAGTTGTACAAAAGCGCGTATTGATTTTTATTGAAATTTACATACATCAATCAAGAAGAAAAAAATGTTGCATGTAAGTTGAACGATATTTTTCTGAGATTTTATTGACAATGACGTCATTATTATTTGTATACAAACGATATGAAGTAATTTCTTAAGAGTTTTTAAGCTTTACGCTTTGATCTACTCTAGTAATTGCCATAATGAGATATCACGCAACACAGAATCCTGAGGCTATGAAAAATAAAAAAAAAAAAAATAAAAAAATTGCTAACAACGAAAAATTTCAACGAATTTATAAATAATAAAAAATTTAAATAATAAAAATAATACCATAGCGGCTGCCCACGGATTAAACATTAATAAAGAAATAACAGCAAATACAGCAAATGCAATAATACAAATAGCGCAGAAAAGATTCCATCTAAAATGAATTTATTAAGAGGGAATGAGGAAAAAAAAGGCTTCAGAGGATGAGGAAAATGAAATAACAAATAAAGGAGTGAAAAGTAATCTTGTCGTGTAATCGAAGAGGTAAAATTACCTGAGGAAAAGGTATTGTTCCCAAAACGTAAAAGCAAGACCACTAGGAAAATTCGGTAAACCTTTTTCCGTAAACGTATCACATACGCTTCGTACCTCCTAGAACTCATAAATATTCAGAGGATTTATTTCTATTATTCTAGAAAAAAAGAAATCATTTAAAGAAAATAACAATAATAGCAATAGTTGAATAATGATTTTTTTGTTTCAGTTTTCATAGAAAAATCGTAAAAACGACAAAAATCCATTTGTTTATTTACTAATGTTTACTAATAGAAATGAATAATTACCGTAATCCCTTGAGATTTTGAATGAATCGCAAAAACTTTGAAAAAACCCCAAACGAGACACATAAATAACAACCGCTTGAGGTTCTAAGCTTTTCAATAAACTCAACATCATTGGGTATATCGAAACAAAACCATTAAGCTTCTCACCTGTATCATATTTACAGTAACCGGCGTATCGGTAAGATTCGTTTGATAGAACGGTATTTGACAATACAGTAATGGTCGAGCAGGTGGTATAACACTTTCTGACTAAAATGAATCGTTAAAATAATTTGCATATAATTTACATAACTATGAAATTACTCATTTGATTAGCTCAATTACTTCAATGTACTACCGTAATACGATAGAAATTGCTCCAAAAAGTTATAAGCTTTTGGTTCTTTCTTTTCTCCCTTACACTCATCAACTACTTTCAATATGCTACCGTAATCCGATTAGAAAAAAATGCTTTGGTGAAAAAAAAGAAATGAGATTTTCGCTCCGTTTTTTCTCCCCGATGACATAAAATTCAAGCTTAGAATTTATTTCACTAAACCATTAATGCCATTCTATTCAAATTTTATGGTAATTTGAATGATTTATAATATAGATTTTTTTCTATATATGTTTGTTCTACCGATATAAATCAATTAAGTGATTTCTTGCTTTGCTCGAAACAGTTGCATGCAAATGACTTGACACTCATTTCAATGAGTTCAAGGATCACTTCTAATGGTTAATATTGAATCGATCAATCAATCCGCTCGATAAGTCTGTTATGGAGTTCATTGTAAATGTTTAACACCTCGTTCTATTAGTTTAAGTACATTACTTTTAATAGTTCCAATAGATCAAATCAATCAATCTAATCGATAAATCGATCTTACCGGTCCCATTTGCCATGACGGTGGAGTTGGTTGGAATGAAGCTTGTGAAACGTAATACATCATATTATCCACATTATACCATCCAGTTAAATAATTATAAAAACTTTCCGGACGTATTATTCCATTCTCAACCATTTTTACAAAACCAATCTAAATATAGAATAGATAAAAAATTATTCATAAAATTCTATTCAGTTGTTCTCAACTGTGATTTCATCGTGATTACGGTATACCATAGGCAATGGTTACGGTAATTTTCCACCAATTATAATCGTATTAAAATTTTTTTCATAGAAAATTTATGTAACACACTATTTTAAAACAGTAGCAGCAACAATATAGAGTGATTTGAAATCATTTCATTTACCTCCTCCCTCATTTGTATTGATCGTTATGTTTTAACTCATTCGCACAGAATAAAAAAAAAACTCAATAAAACAGTTAATAACTCAGTAAATAATAAATTTACAAGCAATTTATTTTGCTTGTACGTTAATTATTCGTATACCTCATAGAGTTGGTTTTAGGTAGAAAAAAAATATTTTGTTTATTTTATCAACAAAATTTATTTCCTCATAGAGAATTGAGTGAAACGATTTGCCTATTTCGTCGCATACATATGTTTTGTTTTTCGTTTTTTTTTTGTTCTTATTGACAATCAACGATAAATAAACAATAAACATACTCGTCCGGTACAGTTATAGTTTTGTCCGTATGAACACACTAATCGTCGTGCAATCATTGCTTCTGGAGACGGTTTTGGCTGGAACAAGGAGAAAAATCAATAGATCAAAACTCTATGTGTTTATAAAAACTTTTTTTTTGTTGTTGCACTATTGTAATTGAGGACGATTTTCGAAATTTTGATAGCTACTTCAAACCATGTATAATCGGAATGAAGTGAATAAAGCATACAGTAACCCTGCTATCGTAATGTAGAAAGCTATCATAATATGGCTATGTGACTCAACTGATAAGGGAAAACATTGAGTAACATAGAAGCTTATCGATGCATACTAACCTTTCCTTTAATAGGCATTCCAGTAATGGGATCCATGGTCCCATTATTAATTTCGTTTTCTAACGCGATTTGTAACGATTCAAGCCATGTTCTTAGCATTGACATCCAATATGGTTGAAGCTTACCGTTCGCTTTGACAATATAGGCCGTTGAACCTGTAAATCAATAAACAATATAAAAAATTACATAAGGTAAGCATCAGCTTTGAGGTTGATCAATCCCTCGTAGCGTAATGTGTCAACGATTTTGTGTTCAACGTGATATCGCGGAGGTGATCGAGGAATGTGTTCTTCGTCTATATAGTGACGTGAGTTAGGCACTCTTTCCCGAGTCAGTGCTATTTATCCTATCCAGAATCCTTCGGTACCAAATTACCTATCCTGGAGGGACGGCAGGCTTGATAGGCCTGAGGCGCATGCTTGTTACTGTGTCACACCTCCAACTACAGATTACCATATGGAAAATCAGTCAGTTCCTTACTGTAGGCACCCCTGAGTTATTTCCTTGACTTATCAACGTTCAATATTATATTTTAATGATATTTTTTGTGTCTTTCTTTTTGTTACGATTTTTGGAAATTTCAAAAAGAAAATTTCAATAGTAACTCACCCATAGCCTCTCGATATTCCTCAATTAATTGTTGCTGATTTGGTATATCAATTGTCTTAGCACGTAACACAGCAAACATTGGATAAAAAGAAAAGTATTTCTCACGAGCCCTACAAAAATGAGTTTCAGAATGAGTCATTATGTGACTCTCAAGTGAAGAAAAAAGCTTTGGTTCTTTTTTTTCGTTGTACTAAGGTGAAAATACTTTTTTCTATATTTAACCATATTTTAAGGAAAAATCCTCTTTTTGAGCCTCATTCACTGTTTTGTCCTTGTTTATTTTTCCTTATTTTGATAATGTTTTAAGATTAAAAATCAGAATCAGATTTGAATTTGTTTCAGTAGAATAACAACGACACTAGATATGCAAGGAGTCAAAGTAGTATTTAACCTAATTTGCCTCATAGAGTAATTTTTGAGGCTTTTTCAATAAACCAAAAACAAAACTATCAACATTAAAAATGTTTATCGACCTCATAATCTCATACCTCATAAAAGCTGCTGGTGCAGTATTTTCCGGTAGTACATCAGCTAATTCAAGTCCTAACGTAGTCGTATACATACCGTACAGCCCGAATACAACTCCGCTAATTGTCACTAGTAAGACTAACGCCTAGAAGTACTTAATTTAAGCTTAACTCATTTTATACTCCTTTCGGAACTCGTTACTAGTATTCCTTATTAAGATTTATACCGTAATCCTTTCATTCATCTCGTTTTCAAAAAAAAAATTTAATCGATACGAACTTATTACAGAGGAGAGGAGAATGTTATGAGGTAAACTAATTAATAGACTTTATTTAAATGTCTAAAAACTGTTGCATTAAAATCGAAACCTTAACTCACTAAGTATTGTTAGATGAAAAATTTAACTCAAAATACAATGAGTTTCTAAGATCAGCTGTTTATTGAAGTCAACATTCATTAATTAACGCTCATAATTACTCAGAGTTAATCACATCATAGTACTATTGAGGCAACAATATCGATGTAGAAAATGAGTGAGATATGAGGCTAAAATTACCTTAATAAACGGTCGTTTTAGTGCTGGAATATAAATATTCGTTAAAAATCCACCAACAGTATACCATGGTTGATCTCTGGTATAAGCTTCAATATAGGTTGGAGTAGTTAGGTCCCGTTTGGAAGATACCTTAAAGAAAATCATTCCAAAATCAATTCGTCAACTTTTTTTGTTTCCTTATTGACTCTGAAGTTTTTGAATGAGTCACTAGGCTTTAGATTAGTACCAGAAAAAGTCGAAAGATGAGGAAAAAGCTGATTTGATTATGAAATTTTCCTCAACATCGAATGAAAATCATCGTATCATTGAAATTTAAGCTTTATTCGTAAACTTCGTAGAAGAAGAGGTTTTGGAAAACGAAATAGAGTGAGGAAAGATTTTCAAACGACGACGTTACAACTTACACTACACGGTAGGCCGCTGCTATCGCATTGTTTTTCCTCTTTTTCGAATTGTTCTTCATTTATTGGTCCACAATAGGCGAGATCACGTCGTCCAGCACGTACACGACGAAGATCAAGACCGATAAATGCAGGAAAGATGAACATCAACGAGATTAAGTTGAATGCAAGAAGTACGGCAGTCTTAAAATCACATAACCTCATAAATTCGTTCAAACCTCGAAAAATAAACAAATAAACAACAACCAAACAAAGACCGTTATTTTCAATGAGTCAACAGTTATTTAATCCTACAAGCCTGACGAATTGAATACAGTCCTTATGACTAGAGAAATCTTTATACATCTAGATACTGCTACAATAAAATACAGAAATACTGAGGCAATTAACTCAAAAAAAAATTCCTAAAGATAAAATCAAAGTGATTCCCTCAAAAATGAGTCTTCTTCGAATTAAAATCAGTTAAATTGATATGAAATGAGTTCATTTGGTAAAAATACCTGCGAACAGAACGATCGTAGAGCTGGAATCGGTAGAACATAACCAGCACAAAAAGCCAAAATATTATTAATAGACGTAACCATAACGGACATCCCTTAAGAAAAATCGATAATATCGATGAGGTACGTTGAGGTCAAACAACGTTGTCAATAAAAACAACAACAACAAAAAAAAATGTCATATTATAAACACAAACAATAACTAAAAGATGAGATAACGAGAAGGAACTGTCTAGAAATCTTAGTGATAAGAAAAAAATCAAAACTTTCATAGATTATTGACAAAAAGCCTAAACATAAACAACAACAACAACAACAACAAACATAATATATCATTTTTTTCAACAAAATAAACATTGTTTTGTTGAATTTTAATGAGAAAAAAAAACATATAGATCTTTAACAACGAAAAAAATGTTACCTGTTTCTTTGAGGAGAATTCCCATCTCGTTTTTCCTCATTGTATGAATAATTTCATCATAATTATGTAATAATAAAAACATATCATCAATACCGAGTCCAAGAGATAAAAACGGAACAATCTGAAATTTTTCTCATTCTGCAAAACGTTTTTTTTTTTTTTTTTTTTTT
>KN716614.1:2802-16809 GCA_000816705.1 Dictyocaulus viviparus
AAACTTTTTATGTATTTTTTATCTCTATCACTCAATATCATTTTATTAACAATCGGCCATTTGACAGCAATATCCTTGTCAAGAGGATCGATACCTAAAATGAGGTATAATTATATATACAATATTTATTTATTCATTTGTTTTGTACGCAGATGGATGCTACCAACCGTATTCCGTTTCAGAATTGTAGACATCCGTACATTTATAGGTAACATGAGCTCCATCAGCAGATAAACACTAAATATATCATCTATAAATACTGTATATAAAAATAATATAGAACAATTCAGAAGAAAAAACAACAATTAGGCGTAATAATAAGCATTGTTTAGAATACACGTCGAAAGAAATCGATTATGTTTACAATAAATAAGGCGAGAGGTCATAAAATGAGGTCAATTTATGCACCGGTACTATTCAATTTAGTGTTTAATTTTTCTATACACTATTACACTCTAAAATATTTATTTTACGTTCTTCTGACTATGTAGATATCATTATCAGACCTGAAATCCATGAGCGAAACCATCCGGTATCCAGAATGAAAGATGATTTGTTCCACTCAAAATAATCCCATGCCATTTGCCGTACGTAGGACTTTCAGGACGAACATCAACGGCGACATCGAAAATCTCACCACTTATCTATAAAATCTTCAATTCATAACTAACTTGAATTCTTCCTTATTTATCTACAAGTACGAAGGTTGGTTTCATAGATTTAAAAAAACGAATAGAATTTCATTGTTCCAAGTTGATTGATGAAAAAATAATTGAGCTAACGTACGACTGAAACGAGCTTTCCCATACCAGGTTGAGAATGTAATCCCCTCAGGACACCATAAATCGAGAAGGAATGATTATCCTACAATAATAAATAAGTTTTATATTACAATAACGTTGAAGAATCATTGAACCAAAACTGACTTGTTTGAAAATTTCTTTGAAATTAAGTTGTTCAGCCCATTCAGTTTCATTGTACGTTTCCACAAAATATCCACGATTATCGGGAAAAACCTACATTGAGTAGATCAAAGAAATGGTGAAATATCGTTGTTCTCATGATATATTCTTAGTATACCTTTTTACTGATTACTTTAAGATCTGGAAGATTTTCCACACTTTCAATGTTTACTTTCATTCGTTGCTGTTGAGACATCTGAAATCGTTTCAACGATACACTTAAAATTCTTAGAAAGAATTAATAGAAAAAAGCCAGGATGAAGGTCAAATCGGAGAGTGTGAAATTAGAAATAGTATGATTTTTCTCGGACTCATTATCATATGATACTCAACATGAAGTTCAGAACAAAATAAATTCTAAGAATATCGCAATTTATAAAAATCTCTCTAACTTTTCGAAAGCCATGCAAGCTGATAAATTAGGCTTATGAACGTGTTAGAAAAGTGGATAAATTTTAACTAAAAATAATATATTATATTTTAAGGATCAAAACATTGAAGACACAGTATCGTCAAACTACTCTCAACTATCCCTCAATTAAAATTTTTGATCTATAAACCTAACAGATATTATTTCATTGCGATAAAAAGTCGTAATAGTATACCGTTGTTATTTTATGAGGATCGTATTATCTTCATAATAGTTTGAACTTTTATGCTGTCAAACAAAACTTACTCCGAAAATAACAAATAAAACTACAAGTATAGTGAAAGTATTAAAGGTCAATACATCAACCTATGTATATAATCACTGAAACTCCGACCGCATCATTCTCATACTTAATGACCTCGACCCGTACTAGATCGTATCATGTATGAAATGAGAAAAAAAATGAAGGAAAAACATTAGAAAGAATATATTTTGCTCTATCGTATAATTTCATCTATCGGTCGCGGCCTAGTTTAGTATCGATCATTTTTCTAGAAAAAAAAAGCATGTCCGAAATCAGCTAATCGACAATAGGAATTTTTCTTGATTCTTGCTCTTAATTTATATCAGATGTGAATAATTGAAATGAAAAGGCCCTTATCACTTAATCTGTGCCGTTCTCATTATATTTCTACACAAGTAAATTCCGGAAAAATGTACTACTACTAGGTTTGTGCAAGAACTTCTGCGGTGATTTGGTAGTCTAGACACTGAATAAACCACAAATGTACTACTACCAACCTAATACTTAGTTCTACGTGGAACATCAAAAAACACTTCACAATTCTCTCTGATAGAAAATGAATCTAGTTCTCCGGAATGATTCGTGTATCGTTTTGAACCCCACATAGACTAAGTCAATAACAGAGAAGACCAATTAAAATATAGATTACACTACATGGGCTAGTATTGTATAAGTTGACCACCGTTGACCAGTGAGCATTGTATATACTTGTGTAATTATTATTTATTATTTTCTTTCATAATTTCCAATACAAATATAATTAACTTAATAACACGCATTTGTGCCTCCAATATACAAAATGTCCATATGTCGAGTTTATCATGTAATAAAAAAAAACCAGTCACTAAGTAACGAAATTAAAAGAATTCAAGGCAATTATATTTACAACGTATCAGTCAGTGATGTGGAAATTGGCACCTGTACGCAAATCGATACATATATAATATGAGATTAGTTATAATTAAATGGCCAATAATCAATAAAACAATAAGAATCACATACAGCGAGAATCAATGCCCGAAAAGCACTAACGACTTTTTTTTAGCAATAGAAATCCAGTGACGCTTATGCAAAATGATATTTAATGGCTGTAGCAGAAAAAAATAAGAGAAATAAACCCAAACTGGTCAAGTAATAAATGATCAAGCAATATGAACTTAATAGTGCACAAAAAAACAGATATAAAAAGATTCTACAAAGAATACTTCAAAGCGAGATCAAGTGAAAATAGCCAGTAATTCAATAAACTAGAAACTCAATAATTTCTAACTGCATCAATAAGCATCCTACTCCTTCCACGGTTCAACATAGCTCAACGGGAAGAAACCAATCTGCAAACTAATATGTAGAGTGCAGCGCTTAAATTATTCAAATTCATTTGAAAAAGTATTACTCTATCGGCTATCTGTCCTTTCCACCATCCACGGTCTTCACCAATGACGTCAACAAGTGTCAAACGGTCACCTTTACGTAACGTAAGAAACTTGGGCTCTGTGGCATCGAAATCGTGGATCACACGGTACAACTAGACATAAATATCTTATATAAACTTTGTAATATACATATACGAAAATTGCTACACTAGGAGAATATTAGATAAGATCGTAAAACATAAAGCAATTGTTGAAGTACGACTATAATCCAACTTTGCATGTCCGATATGCATTCTTCAATGTCGTGTTGAGCGAATTGAAACTTTCACAAAGATTGTTTTCCTTGTAGTAGTTCACCAGTTCCTGTACATTATTTTCTTTCAAAAATGAAGTAGAGACTCTTCGAAAATAAAAGCAAAACACATTAGTTTAGAACTTTTACAATAAATTTACGAGGTGAATTATCTTGGTGAATTGGCAAGAAAAAAACTAACCACTATGCTGTTGAACACATATCCTTCGTCCAGATAATAGATAGTGTTGTCGCGTTGCTCAACAACTGTGTGTTTAACTTCATTTTCGTAGCTGAAAAGTATCTAGTGTGATGAGTAATATCAAAAAGCACAATTGATTCCTTTATAACTAAAATTGAGGATCCCCTGTCTCAAACTACTAAACAGATGCTACTTATCATTAATAAAACTGTGACAAATAGGCAAGAGTCTCCTAATTTAAGAACACCGCGAATGTGTTTGGGGTAAACTACTCCCTTAGTATATTACGCATGTAAGGAGGTCATCAAATACAAAAATCCATTGAGAGTGTTCAGTAGTTGCAAAAACCTGTACTACAGCCATGTTTACTTTCTTGGAAAAATTTTACTGATATTAAAAGTCCAGAAATCATGTGAAAATACACATAAAAAAGAATTAAATCTTGGCAAGGAATTCCTTCACAGTATATTGACAATTTTGGACTTTCGTATCCACAACCAAGAGACAAACGTAACGCGGCAGTTTTGGAAATGAAAGTGGCATACCTTATGCTGATCACATAGCTGTGTCGATTCTTGCTATAACGCACGAGGAAGGTACCGTTTTGGTGTTCCTTTCAGCTTGACTTCGGAATCAGCTCGTTCTAGTTCTCCCATATACCAAGGTTGAAGACTTACTTCTGTGTTGACATAATCTTGTTGGGGTGTAGGAGCCATTCTGAAATAAATCTTTTCCCTCCAAAATTCAACGGTACTGAAGATACTTAAGGGCAGAATGATTTATAAACACTGCAAACGTGGAGAAGAAATGCACAAATCCATTATAAGAGACTTAACTATTCTTATCTCTGTCCATTAAAAAAATTGGTTACAAGTTTACGGACTCCTAAAGGTTAAAAAATTTCATATTTTTAAATACAGCCACCCGAAAAGCAACCTCTCATGAACTAAGTAAGAAGTGGGGAATGAGCGGCTAGCAGAAGGAAGAATGTGCCCGGAGAATTTAGGTGGTAAGAACAGCGAACAGAATAAATGTATTAACTTAATATGTCAGCGTTGAAAGAAAAAGCACCCATTTAGACAATTCGTTAAATCAAATATATCACACAATAATACTAATACTAATTAGTATATTAATATTAGTCATACGGCCATACTTAATAACCATTATGACTAAAATTGACTACGACTGAACTATGAATCATAATAAACGTGCAGCAAACCAAAATCAGTATACAAACCAATTCAAAAACTTACATATTAGCAAACATTCGCCTTGGTAGTACTGTTGAGTCTTTTCGATCAACGTGAAAACCAGTAAAGCTATCTCGAGGAGAGTTTAGACTCTGCAAAGGAGACGCATATACATATTTAAAATTTTTCAGATCTATTCCATTCAAGAAATGATGTAGGAAAGAATATAGGCTGACTCACTCTCATTCGACGAACTTGCTCACCATGTATCAAGCCAACATTTTGTCTGCCACTCAAAAGGCAACCCTGATACTACGAAGCTTATACAACATAAAAATTCGCCAATTTTTATTATACAAAAAAAAACATACCGAAAAAATACCATTTCCGTGGTTTTGACTTATTTCAATGACATCATCTTTATCAAACTGTAGGAATCCGGGTTCATTTGCTGAGTATCTTGATAACGCTACAACATGGTCACCGGCAGACACTAAACCAGATTGATGTTTACATACTAAATAACATAATTAACATAGTATGAATAATTTTCGTAGTAACGTATACATCGATGAAATCATTAAGTTTCTAATTTCTTGACTTTTAATTATATCGTTCTCACCTCAATAAAGTCAAATTATATTAACAAAACAGCTAGTAATGAACGAAAAAGATTCCACTACTAAATATGCATTGAATCTTTAAGTTAGTAAAAAATAACTTCACAAAAAATAATAAAAAACAGATATTTGAACCATCCAGTTCCTTTTTTTGCAAATTAACAAAGAATTTCTTTGTAACGAAAGCACTTATTATTTTCTTGCCGATAAAAAACGTATCACTCAACAAAAGTCAAACCCTACAAGGAGTAACATAAAAGTGGCATATCAACATCTGACTGTGCACTCCTATTCCTACTGAGTACTACATGTAAATTGAATTGACGACTATAACCATAAGAACTTTGTCGCCAATGTGTTCCGTTAGCAGACGGACCGCTGTGAGAAATTGATGTAGTGTGGCGTCGGCCAACACAAGGTCGTAACGCTATGCATCCTTTATGTAAAAAACTTCCACAATCTATAAACAGATACATAAATAATATAATCAATTGGCGAAGAAATTTAACATCAGAAAAACATACTTTCACACTTGTAACCTTGAAAAAAAAGGCCTTTGAGTAATTTATCACAGACTGTGCACTTATAAGGAACGTCATAATTAAAGCTTTTGTAGTGCACTTTGTGACCAGTACTGTCGGCTTGTTCTGGTAACACATTACCTCTAAACAGAATAAAGTGGCAATAGCGTTTTTATGTACAATATATTAGTAGTTTGAATATCACTAGGAGAAAACATGGACATCCAACAGGTAGAGTTAGTGTTTCATAATACCATAAAAATATCGATATCAAAATCAGATCGAAAGAATGCATATATGAGATGTGTCATAATAATCAAAATGGTACCGAGCCAATTCAAAGTGATGGAGCCATTTTTCCCGTTGTTGCATTACTTTAAATGCTAGTGTTAAATGCCTTACTGAGTCTTGAGTACATGCACGCTCGTCTCGCACCAGAAATAATAGATATTGATTGGCAGACGCAATCTTACTGAAATAGATAGTGTTAGCAAGAAGAAGCTATTTTAGATTAAATTTTAAGGTGAAAGTATTGGTCATTATGTTGTACTTACCGAGAGATAGTTCCCATTTTCCCATCAGGCATTGGATTGTCAAGAGTCGGATGAAGTTCAGATATAATATAGGCAGATTTGTATGTATATGTGTTATTCTAGGAAATAATTTATGAGTAGACTCAAAAATCAAAAACAACAATCAAGAAACAACGTACCCTATTCGCTTTGCAAATTATCAACACTTTATCGAAAATAAAAACGTGACGTTGCTTCATTTTCCCAAATTGTTGATTCGTTGACTCGGCAAGTCGCACTTCTCCATCAGCATTCAACCGACCGTAATCCATAAGGGTTACATCTTCCGGCTGGAAAAAAATTAGAAGGAATCTATTTCGAAGAGTGTCCAAGAACAAGTGGATTAATCGATAATTTTTTATTAACTATAAAATTTAAGGCTCTGGAAATTCAAGACTTTAGTTCTATGAACTTTCGATCACATATGCGCTTTAAAATGAAAAAACGAACATAATGACTACATTATCCAGAATAATTGGTGCATGTACACAATAAAAAATACACAAACATCTATTTTAAAAAGGCAGAAAAACATATTTGCTTAGGAAATTTGAAATACCATTGTTAATTCCGTGATGCTATTCTGTACTTCTTCAATTAGCTGTTTCGTTTCATTATCGCGTTTCATTTCATTCACATATGAATTAACATCATCCATTGCTTCCTTAGCCAATTCAAGAGATTTTCTTTCAGGAGCATCAAACGAGGTTGATTTGATAAGTTCCTAAACGAAACTTACTTTAGGTGAAAGAAATCAATTACACCAAATGACTATATGTAAAATTACTAGAGACCTTATGTACTACATTACAACAAGCGTCGTAAAAAACAAGACATATTCTACAAAACTAATATTTGCACGAACTCACTTCACAATTTACTACTCACTAGTCATTTTCTACTGCTGATACTTATATGGCTACAACCTCAAAGTATCAAAATCATGAGTTACGAGTGCCACAATATACGAGTGTTGGTTCAAAATTGAAGTGAGTAACACAAGGGCTTATCTTTTCAACATTCTTTTTTATCCACAGTGGTTAACAGGACCAACAACGTCGTACATAATACCTCTGAACTCACGTCGTAAATTAAGGTCTTCCATGGTCATTGCATTTTATAATCATTCTGTCACTCTTAAAAAGGACAAGAACTTTTGGTAAATGATCATGTCGATTTAAAAACATTTGGTATAATTATTTTAACAGAAGCGAAATATTCGCACCATTAATTCTCACTATATATAAAGTGTATTCACGGCACGCCATCTACTATTTATAAAACAGAAATATTGAACAGATAGTTTCCACACTGCTCTGTAATATACTCACCATTAGCAATATATGGTATTTTAGCACACGTTGCATCGGCAAACATAATAGGTCTTGTAGCTTGAATTGGTTATCATTAACTGATGATGTGCACTCCTGTACAAATTGCGATAAATGGAAGAGCCTTAAGAAGATGTAGCATCAAATTTAAAAAGTAGCAATAGTAGATTACTCACGTATATTTTTGCTTTAACAACCGGGTCAGTCTTTTCAAGTTCAAGAATACGTGTTCTCGAATCACTTAGTCCCATACAATAAGGACCATAAGCAATAAATTTGTCTTTGTGTCTAGAATGGCATACCGTGTCAGCTAGAAGCCAAGGAAAACAAGTATAAACAACAAAGCAACACACTAGTACAATCTCAAAAAGGTAAAAAACAGCAAATATTACTTACTGAACGAATACGTCGCCAATGCTACCTGTCGTAAAAGAGTTGGGTCTAGTTTCATTGAATTGACTTAATTTCAAAGTTTTCAAAACAGCATGTCTTAAATCACTATAAAACGAGTGATGCAAGTTCCATAGGGTCTGAAAAACAACCTTACAAAGACAACCCAGTTAAATTAATTTGTCTCAAAAACGTGTGCTCACCATAATATTCATAAATATTAATTTGTGATCCGCTTCATGAAAAACCTTTTGGAGCGGTTCATAGAACTTGTTAATAATCATGTTAAGTGCCTTCTCGACGTAATTTTGCTCCGTATCCAGAAGCTCTTTCATGCAGTGTTCTCTTTTTGATGATGGTGAGAAGCTCGACCAAACCTAGATCGCAGAGTATTTTAAAAAAGGGTAGAGAATATAGGACCAAATATATTTATCTTCATAAAAACAGTACAGATAAAGATTACATCATGCTTTCGGAAACTATCCTTCCTGCAGACAATGTGGTCATAAATAAACTGCGGTTCCTCCTCGTCGTTTCTAAAAGAAATTCCAGAAAAAATTTGCTTTTTATTCCTACAAGACAATACAACAATGTGACATCAACGAGCATTTTTTCAAAGACTTAAGCACCAACAGGACAGATAAAAATTACTTTAAAGGAGAAATATCATAGATAGCATCATCCAAGTCGACCTTCTCTACATCGTCTTGCAGACTTCGATAAATAGCTTCTTCTTCTGGTGGAGTAAATAAACGAAGAGGAGCAGCGGAGGATGACGATGCATCACAAGGAAATGGCCTGTTAAACTTTTATTAAATTACTTGTGAACTCAACTGAACATTAATTTTTTCAATACCATTTTAGTCGACACGCCAAAGATTGATTATAAATTGAGCAAGTTTGATGCGATTATAGCATCGCATACATTTCATAAACCTGTCAAACAATTACTCGTTCCAAAATTCCCAATGAGAGAATAAAACAGCTGAGAAAGAAAAGCTAAAAAATTTCCTTTAAAAAATGAGTCTACCTGATGTTTTTTTGCAGCGCAGGTTCTGAGTAGGATAGCATAGAAAGCACGGATAGCACCTTAGCAAAATCTTGTAATCGGAACAACTCCCAAGCTTCAAACATTTGCTCTTGTTTTAAGTGGAAAACAGTCTTGCAAGTTCCAAGAAATAGGCATATATTCTTGTGGCAAGTGAACTTAAAACAACCTTATGGAGTTATCAAGTTATTAAAGCGATCAAATAGAATAAATCATAGTATTGAATATTGAACGCAAACATTTACTTCTGACATGTGCGGGCGTCGCTGAATGTCCTTTTCTTCGATGCAGCCAGGAGCTAAATCATTTAGTAGGCGACACAACAAAACTCCATCCCTAAAATCATTTGAGAATACTTGAATGACAAAGTCTAATTGAAATGAGCACTGGAAAACACCAAAAGGTGAGTTACTAAAAGACATTAATGATAAACAAAAACTTAGTATCTGCAATAACTCTCTAATGCTTTCACTTTGTAATAATAATCGAAGCAACAGACTCATAAATGTATAATTTTACGCTCTTGAAAAATTCTCAATTCTGTCCGCTAATAAACTGTAAGCATACGAAATTTACTCATTTAGTAAACATAAGATGGCGAAAGTTTTAACAGATATTAAGTTAAAATGACAGCTATACTATGGAAATTTACCTCAACATTGTAGCAAATTCCAACATCGAATTAGTAGGCGCTATTCGCTGGTCAAGTACTCCCATATCTACCATCCACCTTACGCATTCCTTCCATAACTCATTGCCCTCTAATGAGCACATAAGGTCTAATCTGAGAAAATATTAGGAATCGTTACTATGAAAAACTAGAATTGAGTGAAATTTGTGTACAATCAAGTCTACAAAAAAATCTAAACGTGCATTTTGACATAAGAAAGTGGATGTTGCAGCTAATGATTACCTAATCATAATGATGTCTATCTGATATAATAGATGTGCAAAAAACAAAATTTCAAATTTCTTGGGTAATCATCGGTAATTTTAGAATGATAATGTTCATCCATAAATATTTTGTAAACAACGCTGTAAACTAGTAATACTTTTTCACGTGTCACAATAAGACAGCAACTTCTTGATAAAAAGTCAAATAAAAGTTTTGTGATAACTTGAATAACTAGGTGAATATACCACTATAGAATCGGCTATTTCATGATGAGACTCATTTGTAATGAACAGAATCAAATGTGGTAAGTCAAATAAGCATCAAGCACTATTCTCGAAATAACAAGCTAATGATTTAATTTTATAATTACGTTAAAAACCTTTCTATGAACATGAAATAATAGGCCGATACCACGAATATAGGGCTATGCACTAATCTCGGTTTAAAAAGTACACTAGCTAAAAGTAATAAAAATGAAAATAGAACAGATTTTCTGAGAAATTGATAAATGATAATGGAACTCAAAAAAAATTTGTTAACTAGCTTCGACTTGATTCCCGAACGTTACTACTTCCCCAATTGAACGGACGACAAATATTTATATAAGTGGCTGACTATGAGGTATGTGGAAGTGTATGAACCAAATTATTGATTGATTGAGCTGTAGACGATGCAGTAACATTATTCGATTAAGCATTAATACTACATTTCATTAGTTAAGCTTCATTTTTTTATAACTTTTTAATAGGAATGGATAAATATTTACTATATACAAATGTTAAGCAAGTATTATATATAAACTGCTACGATAAGTGGAAAAAAAAACATAGATATGAAGAAGATCGTGTTCACGACCAACATTACAACTGATACAGTTTAATATCAGTTGAAAACGCAGCTATCACATATCAGTGGCTGCGTTAGAGAAGAATGAAATCTAACAATTGGAAACAAGGATTTCATTAAATAGAATGAAATTCCGCTTTTCCTAATGCATGAAATCCGAAAATTCTGTTAAATAAAGAGACTATCATTACTAAGGATATTGTTTTTTGCATAGTGCATACTTCGGAAGCATAAGTACACAAAATCCTCATTCTTTATGCTTCATATTGTAAAGAAGATAATCGTTTTGTTCTCACGAAATCTAGTACTGATATTCAGAATCACTGAACAATAAAAATCCTCCCTCACATCTTACTTTTTAGCCGAAAATCTTAAATATTTGTTAAAAAACATTATTAAAAGATAATTTTGAGAAGAATGACTACGTTTATCAGTAGGAGTCATTTTATCAATAATCCATATTTGCTGAATATTAACTATGTGATGGCAAAAGAATGAACATAGTGATATTTCTATGATTTTATAGTAAGTATTTCAGTTTTCTGTATTTCTAATTGATGTCATGCTTATAAAATTAAAGCCCATAATATTGTATCACACGGGAAACATATGCAAATAACTAATTTGTTTACAATCGATGAGAACTGTAGCCTCTTAAAGTACTTTACAACTAAGCCGAAACTCAAAGACGAACAAAAAAACGTTGACGTTAATCATTATCAAAATGCTTTGAGGCAATTTTTCTTGAATGTTTAGACATATACCTAAATGTGAAAAAAGCGTGAACTCACCATAACATTTGCGCCAATCTATCATAGTAACAGTAAGTAGTATTCATTTATTTAATTGATTTCTTATTTGTATTTCTTGTTGTTTGTATTTCTCGCTGTAAAAGTTAGCTATTGCTCATGTTTATTTCACATGCAAATACTTCTTCGTAAATTTCATTGTTTACTAATTCTCGTACTCTGATATCGCACATTTGGCATTTTATTTTCTTTATTATTTTCACCATTTTTTCCAAGCATTCTAGAAATCGCTACTTATTCAAGCAGCACGTTTTGCACACTATTCCTTCGTTCGCTTTTATTTCTTATTGTTTGCTCCAGTTGATTTTTTTTTGCACAAATAGCGTTTGATGAATGATTATTTTGTTTCTTTATTTTCAATATACATTGAATAGATGGTGATTCTTGTACGCGTTAAGTATATAGATTGTTTTATGTAATACATACGATGTATGTACATCGTTGCTTCCAACATTCCTTGCGATATATCCGCCATACTTCTCCTTGCTATTGGCAAAATTTTGAGAATGAGCGTCATTTTGAACCCGGTGAAGATTACTTGAAACGAACGTGGTATGGTTTAACATATGACCTCAGGCGATGGAAACGTCGATATGAAGAGGTATTCTAATTTGTATCACTCATGTGGTACGTAAACACATATGTGAATACCATATATTTGTATATACATGTGTGTGTACCAAAAATATACCAAAAATTAGAGATATAAACATTGTCTCGATAACCTTGGCATTAGATGCTCCAGCCTTCTATTGGTATCCAACAGTACCTTGGACTTACCTCACCCACAATTTCATTATCTACCAGGCTCGCAAAGATGCATTCCAACGACGGCATCCAATCGCTCATATGAAGCAATTCGTTATTGACAACGAAGTCTTCCCATTTCGAGCAGAAATCTTAATCATTGGTGGTGGTTTAACAGGTACATATTTAAAACTATCACTCAATATTTATTTCACACAATATTTTTTAGGCTCTTCCACTGCGTATTGGTTAAAAGAACGTTTCCGAGATGAGGATTTTAAAGTTGTCGTAGTAGAAAACAACGACACGTGAATATCAGTTTCTACTTGTGTTCTTCTAGAATTGCGTAAGATAGCTCATGCTCAGATTCAATCAGTGTTCAACGATGCTTTCAACGGGTGGTATATCTCAACAGTTTTCAATTCCTGAACATATAGAGATGTCCTTGTTCACAGCTGAATTCCTTCGGCATGCAGGAGAGCATCTTCGCATTCTGGGTTGGTCTATATTTTAAAAAATCAGCGTAAAAGCTAGAAGTAAAGTGTTTTTATGCTAGTTTTTTATTCTAGATAATGCTACTCCTGATATAAATCTTCTCCCGAATGGATTCCTATATCTTGCACGAGATAACGAAGAAGTAGAAATAATGAAGAAAAATTGGAAAGTTCAAATGTGTGTTTCTGTGTATCATTTATGACTGACGTTACATGAAATAGATTAGAACTTTTAGGGAAAAAGGAGCTTGTGTCGCGCTTTTGCCAAAGGAGGAGCTACAAGCTCGCTTTCCTTTTATGAATTTTGACGATGTCATTCTTGGAAGTTTAGGTTATTTAAGCCCCTCGGTATAGCTATTGGTTATTTCGTTCGCATCATTATTTCTTATTATAGTTTAGGTTTGGAGAATGAAGGGACATTCGACACCTGGCAATTGTTATCTGCTATTCGTGAAAAGAATATAACGCTTGGAGTACAGGTAATTTCATCACGCGCAGTTTAATTAAATATCTTAAAATCTTTACTTATACAGGAAGATTTTATAGTATGTCAAAGGCGAAGTTGAAGGCTTTCAATTCGAGCGGCGCAGTTCAAGAGCTGATCCTCATGCAATGGAAGATCACGAAATTGCTGATCAAGAAAAGCTCCGATCGCAACGGATTACTGCAGTATTGGTGAGTTTATCTAAAATATTTTTACTTTTTCTTTTCATATTTGCTTACTACGAACAGTTTAAACCGAATTAATGTCTAGGTGCGCCCGCAAATGACCGATTCATCTGCGCGACCAATCCGTTGTCATCTCATCGTAAATGCGGCTGGCCCATGGGCTGGAAAAATAGCCGAATTAGCTGGAATAGGTTAGAGTTTTTTGTTGCATTGTTTGTGTATATGTTCGTGTTCCTAATAAACTTGTTTTAGCGCTATAACAAGCAAGTTTTAGCCATTTTTGCGAGAAATATGCTGTATTTCACATCATGTGCGATGATTGTTGGTAAAATATGATAACCTTTGTTATAGAGTGCCTTCTAAGATACC
>KN716614.1:17142-41863 GCA_000816705.1 Dictyocaulus viviparus
AGTGCCTTCTAAGATACCGCTTTCTTCATGAGCTTTTTCTCCAGATTTCAGTGATATTTTGTTTTAGGAAAAGGTGAGGGACTACTTGCTGTTCCCGTTCCGATACGCCCTGCAAAACGAACGAGTTTCGTAATCCATGCACCAGACGTTCCCGTGGACATGCCATTGCTTGTTGATCCATCTGGTGTACATTGTCGGCAAATTGATATTGGGAATACTTTTGTAGTAGGCCAAGTTTTGCCGCATGTGAGTTGTCATTTCATTAATTGAATCAGTAGCGATTCGTATTTTTTTAGGAGCAATATGATTCGAATAAAACTGACAGTCTTGAGGTGAATTATAATGAATTTTATCACGAAATCTGGCCTGTTCTTGTTCGAAGAGTTCCTGCATTCAAAACTGCAAAGGTGAGTGAAGATTTCAGCATTATTTCTTGAAGTGAGCTTCTTATTAATCACAGTTGTTTTGTCGTTCTCTTAGCCACGATTATTTATTAACTTTTTATTATTTTTGTTCTATTTGAACTGCATTGTCTTCGTAATGTAATCAGTGTGTTTGTTGCAGATAAAGTCGGCCTGGTGTGGCTACCAAGACGTTAACACTTTTGACAGTGCTCCAGTGATTGGAGAACATCTGTTGTATCAAAACCTGCACATGCTATGTGGATTTGGTGACCGGTTAGCCTTGTACTTTTTTGAGCTCTTGAATTCATATACATCACTTTCTTATGCTAGCGTTTTATCGTTTTTAATTATTGCGATAACGTAATATACTTAAGAACTCTAGGAATTTTCATGCTTTTTTGTTGTGTATTTCAGAAATCTACATGTTCTTTTAGTTAAAATACTGGTATATCTTGTTACTATTTATGTACCTGAGTTTTTTTTTATATAATCGGCGAATTAAAGTAAAGCTGGACAAAACAGTGTTAATTTTCATTTTTAATTTAATAATGTACAAAATTACTCAGAATTTCGCTTTGCAGAGGTGCGATGCATTCATTAGCAGCAGGTCGGGCTTTCGCTGAACGAATTTTCGATGGCGCCTATATTAATATAAATCTTCGTAAATTTGATATGAGGCGCATTATGAAGATGGACAAACTCCATGAGGCTTTTGCTACTTAGATTTGGGCATAATACTGGAAACCATATGGTTTCTGTAGCATTGTTGCTTTAATGTTTATTCCAACTAAAAGGTTTTTGTTCAAAGATGTTGTTAACTCTTAAAAATGATGAAACTTTTAGAAAAACTTGTACATATATGTGCACTGAAATAAATGTATTTTTTCACTAAATCAAAGTTTTGGAAGACATTTTTGTACTTGTTGCACGAATACTGCTGAGAATCGAGTGTTAGAAATCAATTTCACTCCAGTTTCTCGAAAAGAAAGTTTCTTTGCATCTAAATTCATTGAATTGAATTTTATTAAGCACAAATATTAATTTGAACGAATTTATCATGGTTCATTGCTTTCTGGATGACCAAGTAGTATTGGACTGTGCGACGAAATACATCTTTGTACAAAATAAGAGCGACCTCCCATGTTCGCTTTAGTTGTTCTCATGAGCCTTCGCCAAAGCAGAATTTCTCCGATCTACCCTACACGGATGAAGTTCGCACAGGGCCGCAAATGGTGTGCTTAAGTGTGGGTGGGGAATGGGTGCGAGTGGTTGATGTTAGTGTGGCTGTGTTGTCCATTATTAATAGCCAACGCCCTCAGACCGGTTTCAACCCTCAAATCCTCTGGTCATGTCTCGCACCTATCGATTTCTATTGCCTTCATTTTTATTGACAAATGTGAAATCATTATGGTCGGTTGAATAACAAAAATTTCCAGTGCGAATGTTATGCGAAATGTCCAAGTATTGCTAAAGTAAACTATGGTCTGTGCTGACTATTAAAACCAAGCGGTTTCTTTCTTTTCTTTATGTTTTGGACCAGAAAATGGTATTTGAGCTACGTATAATAGGTTATAGACTCAAGAACGAATTATGTCTCATACACCGCCTCACAATGTTTGGTAGTGTTTGTTCACTGATGTTTTATTTTAAGTGATTACTCAGCAATGGGTGTGGTATCCTAGTCGTACCCACCTTCATCTCCATTATTCACACTTGTTAAAGAAGCCATTCGTCATCGACTGTAATCATTGGCGTTTCTATGGTATGAAATCATTTCAAGGACGATTCTCATTTATGATCTCGAATAGTGGATATCGCATTAGACGCGAGTATTCTCTTCAACCATTTAGTTTAGAAAATGTCATGGGTCATACTACGCATTTCTGCTAACTCACCAGACAGTACAGTCATTTATATAGCTAGAAAAGTAAGTCTTCATGTCACGACTATCGAATCAGACTTTTTTAGAGTTTCAAATATCGCTATGAAAAGTGTACGCAGTATTTCCGTATAATCACTTGTTTAGTAGTTTTTCTCCCCGTCAATTATTGGTACCTCTACATACGACGTGCTCTTTATTAATTTCAACGTATTTCTCAAGGATCTTCGTTTCTACTAAATAAATAAAAGACTTTTGTGACATGTCATAGAAAGGCTGACGTTCCAGCAGACTTCGCCTTCTTCTACTGCGTTTCATTATTGTTTCCACTCTTCGAATTATAAATATTTAACACTATCTTGTTTGCTTAACAAGAGAGGAGTCTCATTTGAGCACCAATCATAACTGAGAAAAAAGTAATGTTATGATATCTCCGTGATTTTCCCAAGTCGATTAATTACTATCTATCTATATATTTTATTATTATTAACTAGTTTATTTTTTTGAATTACTTCATAATAAAAGAATAGGTCTCAGTGAATATCGGCTCTATTTGTAGAACATTGAATACTTAAGTCGTGTGTTATTCTTATAACAATAGTCATTGGGTCAATGTATTATCAATGAAAATTTTGGAATTTCCCAGTACCTTATTTGGATTTAATGGTATTTGCATAGCTCTTATATGCTTTGTGTCGGTCCGGTGTAATTCTGCTTAATGATTATTTATAAGTGAGGTCAATGATTCCTTGGCGGATGATTCAAGAGAGATACAAGGTCGGCTATCATTATTCTCATTGTGTTTCACATATTAATTGTGATCATGAATCGCCTTTGTAATGATAGTGTTTTATAATTCTTTAACAAACTCATCTGAGCATTATGTAGACTTCAATAGCACAAAACGTACTATTACGTATGGTGATATGGTTCGCGCATACTATTGTGAAAAGTTCGATGGCGGCGCACTAATTCTTAAGGATAGTTTGTTTAGTTACGCATTCATTATGTATACTGCAGATAAAAGTCGTTTGTGCGTAACCAGCAGTTTGTTCAACACCAACAACAAGCATCTTTCAACAGTCAGGAGTGTTGCAGCGCAATAAAGCTGTCACACAAATTCAAAATATCACATATTGAGCTAGTGTATGTGGGTTGTAAAATAATTCTTATCAATATTATCCTTCCCTTATGACAGAGCTATAAGTATTGTCGTCTCTCCTGAATTTATTTATTTACCAATTCAAATGCTAAATTTGCTGTTCGATTCAAGTCTTCTCATTATTTCCTGTATTAATTAGGCTTTATAAAAATTCTGAATGATCGGTGTTGTTTCTATGTTGAGTTAGTCAATCGTATACTATTCGATGTAATTTGATTGATTGTGGCTGCGCAGTTTTGGTATCGGAGAACCGCCCCTCCTATTTATTGTCTCGTTGTTACTTTACCATTTCCCTCATTATATCCACTCAGTGGAACGTTGTTGTACCCTTAACATTCGATATTTGTTTTCATGATGGGTGTGTTTTGCCAATCCTTTATCAAAGTAACAACGGAACACGACTAAATAAGCGTGTATTTCCTGGTTTTCGCTAATTAATAGGTGAACAATACTAATTGAATTATGGATCTTATCGTGGAATCCTACTGCTTGTAATTTCTGCTCTTCGCTTTTTGTTCAAAATGTTACCGTTTTGATACGACAGATCAGTTAATGGAATCCACAGAAGAAAACCACTCGGTGGTTCGTATGCGTGGTCGTCCACCTAAAGAAGGCAGCGAGGTGAAGTCAGCTGTTCAGAGAGGTCTTGATGTTCTTCAGGAAAATTGTTCAGAGGAAACAGACGGTAAGTTATAAATATTATCATTCACATATTCACTACGAGAAAATTGGATTACAAAATTGGCGAAATTACAAAGATCCGTTTGTTGATTTCTTGCTGCAGTCTCCTATACAATCGTTGTTTAGAAATACGAAAACTTGACTCGCAACTGGACCATCTGAATGATTATGTGTCTAAAATGGAAGAAAGGTTGAAAGTACATAATGAGAAACTCATGGAAACACTGCGACACCAAAAAGAAGAACGTGAAAAGCGCCGACGTAGCTTCCATGAGGTTTGCTCGTACATTGACTTGTTGTTTCGTGTTTATCATATCTTGAGTTTTGGTTGTGAAATCATCTCTTCTTCAATTTTAGTGTTTTTTTTTTATATCCACCTACTACTTTAACTAATATTATGTTTTGCTTTCTTCGTTGTGGTGATTAATTAAGTTTACTATGAAATGGAGTATGGAATTAGCTCCAGGAAATATTTCTTGAGTCTCATATTAGTTCGTTACTTATTCTCACTACACTAAGTAAATTGAAAGGTAGCTTTGTTGGGTGTAATCGAAAGATGCGCCTCTCTAACGGATAATTAGGGGTTTTTCATAAAAAAATAGTGATTTCAAAAACGTGTTTACCAATATCATAATTAATTATACATTCCAAATATCGTTTACTTAATATCTGACTCACAAGTGCGGTTAGTACTTCCTTTTGATTTTTGAGTTCTGCTTTGCTCGAGTTCTGTTTAGAATGGTACCTTTACTTTTATTTATATCTCTTTGTGTACCAATATTTGCTGTTCCGATAGAAACCACACACCACATGGAAAGTTTTTGTGCGACATGACGACAATAAAGATTTTTCTATGTACATATCCAAATTCGGGACCAATTAGTGTTAAGAGGTTTTGGATTTAATCGACACTTGTTTTTGCATTGTCATAATGCTCTTTATATAGCAGACAGGAATTTTTTCTCCGTTTCCAGTAAATGCTATGCAGTATGAAGAAATCAGAGCTTCCAAAAAGAAAATGTGGAAAAAGAATCGTTCTTTACATAGAGACCATTTCAGCGTATGACACAAAATCAAGCGGAAGACACAGCATTCCAGCAACAAATGGCATCGATTCTGAGTCGCGTGGACTCGGTTCGTAATCGACAGTCCATTCATGACATCGTTAACAAAATGGATATACCAAAGGTGAATAATATTTAAATGCACATCATCTCATATAATAAGTGTAACTTATGCTAGAATTCTTCTATTTTCTAAAGTGTATTTGTACACTTCTTTTAGTTTGATTTGTTCCCACATTTTCTATAATGCTTATGGCTATTCTTCACTTCAAACGGTTCACTTGCATTTTGATGCAATTGTAAAAATAGATTTTTCAATCACGAAGATTTCTTAGACGAGCAGTCTTTTATTGTCGTGTCCATTTTACCTTTTTGGACTTACGCCTTTTTTTTTCTCGTCGGTTTATGATTTTCCATTAATAATAGTATGTCTTGATCCTCGTTAGTGTATTTTCAAGAACTTTAAAAAGTTCTTATGATAAAGCATGTCTCATTTAATGGTTTAGGTGTTTATGAAACAATAATATCAACTGCAATAAGTATCTTATCTATGAAAAATTAGTCGAAAGGAAATCTATTGTAATGTCGTGACTTATAATTAAAGTATCTATGAATCATTCAAGATGCTCTAGTAATCAGTGTCGTTAGAAAAGCTGAAATGTGCATATGTCAAGCTAACAAATAAATCGTTTAGTTGCACTTTTAATCTTTATTTCGTGATAACAAAGTGATAATAATTGCTTTTTAACATAATACTTGATGTAGAAATATGTTTATAAGTCACTCAGTAGTATTCTACCAAGATTTTCGTAATTTTAAAGATCAAGTAAACGGTGATAGTACTGCTGGTGTTTTTTTTTTGTTTTATTCGAAGAAAAGTCACTAATAGTGTATTTCTTAACAATAGTTAAGTCATTGTCACAATTTGTATAGGTTATTAGATAACGTTTCTTATATATCCTAATCATAGGAGAGTACTGATATGTCCGTCCATATCTGGATTGATTGTCGTCTAGAATGTATTAGTTATTCTAACATAAACCAATAATTTATGCTAGAAGTGAAATTCAATATTTTTTTTTCTATAAACGCTTTAACACTAAGGTTGCTCTATGAGCGTATATCCGAAGATCATTAATTTAAAGGAAAATTAATGGTGCACAACAAAAAGCTCTGCTCAAAGCAAAATGTTTATGGCCTGAACACTGTTCACACATTTTCGTTGAACAATCAATGACAATATAAGATGTAGAAGAAAAGCGTTGAACTGAACCATGAAATAGAATTGATCTGAGAATTTATTCATTTGACAAAATTAATAAATCATTTTGTTGCAATGAGGATATAGCCATTACAAGGATTGTTTCTGTTATGGTTTATTTCAAAGTAAGTACTGCATAAGGAATACTTGGATGTGTTGTTTGTTATACAAATGGTGAGACGCAGATAAGACCAACGTGAAACGGATTGAGAAGGTATGTTGTACGGAGTACTCCGTCGACATTCACTGAACGGAGTTCTTTTCCATAATTTCCATTTGTTAGAAGTGGCCATACAATTAAATGTAAATGTTTTTCTAAAAGTTTCACTGCTTAATCATAATAATGTATCTGGATTGATGTGCATATAGTACTGCAACAGATCGTACAGAATACACAACATGAAGAATTTGAATCATTTGAGAGCTATTACAAAGAAGAACTTATTCAATCGATTGCAGCAACCCTGATAATTCGCTAAACACTTTAACATTACAAAAAGATAAACCATAGCAAATAACACAACATACCAGACGTTGAATATGCTTTTTTTATAGATTAGTAACAAAAATTATACCTCATATAGAAGTTCCCCTTACAAATACTAGTTCCAGGATAATCAGTGTGGAGAAAAGGTAAAAAACAGTGAAAAAAAAGCAACAAACCATATTTGATCAATATAGTCGTTGACAGTGTAAGAAACAGTCCGTTAGATGACGAAATTGACATGAATTGTTTTTCACAACTAATAATTGCTCTACAATGTGCCATCCTGGCTAAAATTGCGAGAAATGAAAATTTCTCGTAAATTATACCAAATCTGTTGAAAAGACTACATCGAAGTAAACGGTAAGTTACTGAAATACAAACAAACAACCCTTTGGTCAAATATACCGTTCAAACACCAACAAGGAAACAACGTTAGAAGAGCCATTCATGAATGAAATGAGGAATACTCATAACTATAGACGGCAAAAACTCACATTATCGCGGCTACAAGCTACACAACACCACGCGTTGTTTGATCCAGTTCGGTCTCGTCGTCGTTAGATCAAAAAGGTATTGCAATTTTAGTGAGATGGTGTCAAAACCATTAAGAAGAGTAAACAGCATAAAATGGACAGTGATGCTGGTCACAGTGTATACATCAAAAGTTTTCTTAAATATTTACTATATAATGGCATCAAATGTAAAGTGCACATTTAACTGACTCCCTTGAAGCTGATTTCTACCCATATTCAATGTTCGTAATTAATCTGGCTGACATTTCAAGGCGGACCTATGAAGAATTCTTCGCTACTGGTTTAACAGAAAATTAGGTGGCACTTTTGCACTTCTCGCTTAGTTCAATTCTAAATTATGTTAAGAGCCCATTAGTTTTCGAATATGTTGAAACATGCATCGTGCTTCCAGCGTAATAAATTGGATAGGTGGATTTCTCTTTGATGAAGACAGATCCAAGTTCTCTTCGACTATTCTAATACGTATACCATTGAGAGCAATAGAAACAGCGTTATGTCGTTCTCGTGTTTCCATTGCTTGCTATGCGGCTTAGATACGTGGCAGGAAACAGAGCAAGTGGTCCTCAGTAGATTTTCACGTACAGTACATCCCTACGTGCTTAGCGTTTCACCTGCTATTTTCCATTTCATTGCGTTGCGTCGTTTTGCTTTGCATTGTTGGTTCATTTTTATTCATTTGTTCTCGGAAATTCCTTTTTGGTAGTGTTGTTTCTTTTTTTTAAATTATTTTACTAACCTCACCGTAATTCCTTGCTTATGTGGGGTATCCTAGAAGTTCGTCGAAGGGCGCGTATGAATCTTTTTCTATGTTTTCATTGTTTTTACAGTATAAGTTTCTAGAACATCTTTATATATAATACTTGTTAGCAATTGTGAATGTAGAGAGCTGGTTTATTCACAGATATGCTGTGTGCGACGCCATGGCTATCTTTCTTTGTGTGCCAAACGTTTCGTCTAGAAGATATAGTCTAACTTTTCTCGTTTTGAAGTTGTTCTTTTTTTGCGACAATATTTTTTTATTAGTTTCAGCTATGGCGCGTGGTCATCAAAAAATTCAGGCTCAACAGAAAGCTCAGAAAAAAGCTGAGGCTGCCAGGAAGGCTCAAGGATGTGATCAGAAAGGAGCCGCTCTCAAAGCATTGCATCACAAATGCACAGTTTGCATGGTTAGCTTCTTATGTGATCTCGATCATGTTTTATCTTTCTTCGTTCACAAAAATTGTATCTAAAATTGTTATTTTAGTATATGTATTGAGAACTTCCCGTCATTGCTTTAATATTGGTAATATATCATGTCGTATTTATTGTCTGTCCATTTGAAAATCTGGAAAACTCAGAATTCCATATTTTAGAATTTGAAAACCACTGTTGGAATTGGGGTTTGCAGTTATGGCTATAATAGGTGTTACTGGCACACTAATCTTGTTATGGTCTAATTTCTTATATCTCTGTTTTTCCATATGTTTTCTTCTTGTCTTTTTTTTCCGTTTTCTAATATGAATGCACGTTTCAGGCCCAAATGCCGGATCCGAAGACTTACAAACAGCATTTCGAAAGTAAGCATCCTAAGGCACCACTTCCTGCTGAGCTTGTGGATGTCCAGACATAGACTGCAACGGGTCTTTTTTCACCAGTGTCGCCTCCTTGATCTTCAGTTTTCGTTTTTTTAAGTTTATTTTTGCTTACGACAGCTTTCGTGTAGTGTTAGCTGGGAACTTATGTTTGATGTACCTTCTTGTCATGTTACGGTTAATTTAAATTACTCAAATACGGCGTGTCCGAATAGTTTGCTTTTGTTAGAAGACGAGAAGGTGCAGTGTGGTAAAGTAACCATTGCTGATATTTACAGGGTAGCTTGTTTTATTTATAGTTTAGTTTATTTATTGTTTTAGAAGTTAGTGCGTTTACAAAGACGTTCTCATTAGTCACTTGAGATTGTATTTTATTTCTGTGCTCACAAATTTATGTTTTGTATCTGGTCGTGTTATTTTTACTAACACTTCATATGCAAATATCTAATGGTCCAGAAAATTTGTCTGAGAATCACCTTGCTTATTGTATCTGTATATTTATTTTGGATCGAAATGAAGTGTTGACCGAATTGGTCTTCATTTTTCGCTACAGTCCTCCGTGACCTTATAGATGTGGCAGTTTTTCTTTTATGATTCTCATCGTTAACTATTTAAATTGCAAGAAAAGTAGGTTTTTAATGACCATCAATGAAGTAGTATTTTCAATTATTGTAAAATTAGAAGTTAAGATTCGTTTGGCAACCACAACAACGGGGGATAGTGTGTGAATGAGTGGAGTGTGATTCTTTGAAAATTGTCTCACCTGTAGTTCCGTTAGCCGTCTACAGTCAAGATGACATTAGTAATCATTTTTTCACCTCAGTTTTTTCCGGGAAAGAGCGTGGGTGGACAGTATGTCCCTTTCGCTCTAAATATTGAATGAGCATCATAATACTTTTTAGTTTCTTCGTCAAAAGATATGATACAATAGTGGTCTTCTTAGAGAGCATTTGTTGTCTATTGGAATAGAGTCGCTTAGTTGTTTTGTCCAGCGATCATTGTTCATACACATAACTTGTTTGGAATGTCATCTTCAACAGTACGTCGAACTGGTTGTCAACGAATGTACTTCATATTTTCGATCCTCGAAAGAGTTTGTTCGTTGTTTATCACATAGTGGAGCTTCACTATTTACATTTGTGTCTACTCTTTTATAGCGTGCGTTTATGGGAGCCACCGGTCTCCTCCTTGAGGGATCTCAATCCGCTTAAACGCGAGACTACATGGCGCGACTTCATGTGGCGGATAGGGGTGAATCATGAACCAAAAGTGACCATTTACTTGCCTTGAGATGCGGGTGGATTCAGGAAATGGACTCCTGAGTCTGCTGTGCTGGCTGACTCATACTTTCCGTATGCACATAGGAACATCTATGTATGCGTATATACTTATGCTTACGTGTATTTAAATGGTATCCTACTCGCCGATTTGGCCAAAAGCTCGCAATCGAACGACCTGGAACTACATTGGAGGCGGTTTAGGGTTGCATCCAACAAACAAACTCCAGTCCACTCATCGGGAGAGACTGGCGAGCTGCCCATGAGTAAACTAAACCTTTCAGCCCCTGCGGAACGGCTCTGCAAGCCAGCCGTCGGAACAACTGAAAAACACAGTAGGAAAATGGGCCTCATTTCCCTTGACCCCAAAACAGCTCCCTGTACGGCAGCGTCGGGTAGGACAAAAAGAAGAAGCTCATAAAATCTTAGGGCCAAACTAGGCTGCCCAAACGTGAACGGACTAAGATGGCGATTTGTACTGCCACTAAGCGTTTATGACACTGGTAAAGAACTGTTCCTTGAAATATGCGATATCAGAGGTGTCGGTGGCGTTGTCTTTAAGAAGTCTTTAGTTGAGACGCTAAGGTGGAACAGCTGAAGCTATAGGTCACACCTTATAAATAGCTTTTTGCTTTCTCACTTGGATGAGCCTTCTTCACTGAGGGTGTGTAGCGGGCGTAAGTTCCATTTGTTTTTTCTCACTCAATAATTGTCCAAGTTTAGTTTTTAGTTATATATATATATATATATATATATATAGTTTTACAGTGCTTTTTTGTTTTACATACCATCAAATTATGACGTTCATTTTGGAAATCGTGAACGGATTTTTTTCTGGGAGAAAATGTAAGTGCTTTTTGATATGAAAAATTTCACTGTAATTGCGTTACGTAATATAATATGAGTTATATAAATAAAATAGATTTCATAAACTCTTTACTTATAAAAATGATTTATGGGTTTTATATAGACAGGTATGTATCGACCTTATTACACCTCGTTACTACTCTACTTGTGCATTAATGTTCTTTTAATTTTTCAAATATGCAACTATTTATCCTAGTCTATGCAATTTTTTTTGACCTACTTTTCTTTTGATTTGAACGAAAAAAAATTTGGTATGCTGTGATATTTGCCATACAAAGAAATTAGCATTCCACTCAAACAAAGGAAATTTTGGTGAGGTTTTTATTACTTTTACGAATATTTCCACACATAGGTCATGAATTAGACTAAACGAATTCGTTGTTCATGTTTCAATATATGCCTTACCTTTTCAAAGTACGCTTTAACAATACCAAATTTCATTAATGTTAGTGGTATCAACGATTTTTATCACTACATCATCATCATCAACATCATCATCACCATCTGTTGCCGCTGATGTCGCATCCGTTGTAGTGGCGGCCAGCCCCCTTGTCCACTCCACTTTCTCCAACCTCCTCACTAGTTCCACTCTGCACTCCATTTGCGCGTATGCAAATTTGCGCTATCTTTGTTGACCCCGAATGGAATGAAAGACTCATTTCACGTTTGATAACATCACTATTCTATCTGATTGATAGTAATTCATTTAATTATGATAATATATCTTTTTGACAGGTTGTTATATTTTTATCTTATATTTTTATATTTCTTTGAATTTGGATTTTTATATGATTTAAACCTAGGAGAAAAATATCTATAGGGTTTTTCTTAAGTACATCGGGAACAGTATGATTTCAGTACGTACATTGATGTTTACATCTCTTCGTAAATAAAAATTAGTAACAATCTTATTGGATATAGTCGAAGTAGTCGAATGATAATTTTATATATATATCGCCATAAGAAAAATCATAGTATAATTATATGAATAATATATATTATATTACTAATATGTAAATATTTTTCTTAAAATTTTTTCGATAAGAGATTTTACAAAAACATCAATAAGCGCAAAAAAACATGAAAACAAGCTGAGCCGTTGCTTTTATGAATATTTTTGATTTGACTACTTTTTCTTTGTTGACATTCTTTTATGGCTTAATATATATTAGTTCAATTTTTTTTTTCTTGTATAAGAATTTCTAGATTAAATTTTAACTCTTAAACTTTTAAAGCGATTTTAATTGCTTACAATTTAATGATATTTTTGAATATTTCATCCTTTTACGATGAAAGCGTACGAAATTTCCCACAGTAATTTATACTATTTCGTATTCATATAAATATTTCGGAGAGAGAAAAAAAAAATCTTTTTCTTAAATGTTCCCATGGCAATCTTATTTACTATTTGGTGTATTGTTTTCTTGTTAACTATTTACGTAATGACTTATATTTTCATTAAGAAGTATAGTGATTTTGAAACTAAACGAGGTATCTCAGCATTGAAATAATTCATTCGTAGAATGCTGATTGTTATTAGAAATGCACAACTGGCCCATAGGCCCATTCCCATCTGGCATGCATAACAGTTTGAATCGTCTCATCAACAGTGTTCTGAATTCATTTTCATCCCATCTATTTGATATTTATTGATTTTTATCGTTTTTCCATTGTACATGAAGTATTTTTTATATGTAATTTAGTTCATATCACTTTCATATTTTAAATGATTGGTCGTTATGTTTTGTATCTGCTTTGGATTACAGTGCTTTATGTTTTACGTTTTTTTTAGCAATACGGTGACGTTAAGCTGACCACTAATTTTTCTTTCCTAAAATATCGTAGATCTGATTTCATTTAAATCATTAAAAGTAGTTATATATCGTAAGAAAATCTTAAGCCTTAAAAAAAATCAATAATGCAAGTATTTTTTATCTTTTATTAAATAATATTTATTTTTAACACTTGAAAACAGCAATCAAATAACATTTAAAGATTTTATGATTCCAACAAAATCATCCAAAGTATCTTTAGAAGCTTAAAGTCTTCAAAATATTCAAAAAAAATATCTAAGACATTTTTTTTCAGTAAACAAAACGATCAATTTGTTTCGTTGTCGTTTACAAGAGTATTTTTTATATGAACGATAAAAAAAAATACAAAAATCAAAAAAAAAAATAAATGATGATACAGTACCTCTCATGCATCGAAAAAAAAGAATGTGAAGTTTTCATCGAACTATTAATAATATATTGAAAAATACAAAATTTATTCAAATTTTTATTCCTTTTTTTCAGGATTTGAAATGCTATGTGGCCGGTTTTCGTTATAATCCTAAAATTAGCCTCAGCATTACGCTTAGGTGAGTACTATTTCACTCGTTTTTTTTTCTCTATTCATCAATTCATATCGTTTTTTAAGACGATTTTCCTTCTGATTTTTTTTCTTCTTCAATAATAATACTCAGAATGAAATATCTATCGTATAGTGTTTTAGTTGACTTATGAGTTTAAAGCTCTTTTTTTTTTTGATAGTTCTGAGTTTTTCATATCTTTATTGCGTGGTCATTCAGTCGTTCCTTTTTTTTTGTTCTATCATTTTGCTAGTTGTGTAGCATCGGTTAATGTCTAATCGTTAAAATGAATAGTACTTGAATGTTTATTAGCTTAATTCCAATCCCATTAAAAACCATCATAAGCCGTTCGCTAATAGAATATTTTATGATGATGTGCATTAAAATCTTTAAAGCAAATCGTTAAACTGAAGAAGCATGCTGACAACAGAAAATGATCATCTTCATTAAATCACCATTAGTACTTTACAAAAAACTGTAGAGCAAAAAAAAATCAATAACAAAGAATAAAAACTAATACCTATAAGTGTGTTATAAGTCGAATTTATGATTGTTTTCCTATTCCTATTCCTATTTTTACGTTTATTTACTTATTTTCTTTCTTATATGATGGTCGATCCATAATAACATGCAGTAGTAAACAAATAAAAATCCTTACTATGATGATGTAGTGAAAAAAATTTTTTTATTCAATTTTTATTGATTCAGTCGTTTTTTAAGTGATGGTTTTACAATGATATTTAAGTTACTCAATCAATACATACGACTTATAACTCATTTAATACATTTTTTTTTCCTGAATATTTAGAGTGCTTTCATAATTATATTACCTCCTTCTTTTTTTTTTAATTTGCTTTTTATTTATATCACTGTAAGCGATATTTTTAATAAGTTGATAATGTTTCCATGAAGAGAAACACATACAAGTTCAAATATGTTTGTAGTGTACAATTATTGTTGAGAGGGAAAAGAGGAGCGACCGGCATTGCCTGCGTAGGGGTTGAAGAAGGGGCCTATCGCTAATCCTTCACAATTTGTCTCTAAGAAAAGCATCGACCGCAACAGACATCATCCGGCACATCTGGAAGATACGAAGACAGTGTCAAAATGACAGATCATTCGAATAAATTACAACTTTACCAATCTTATTCACCTGTAATGGGACTCATTTCTGGATCGAACGCAGTTTCTGATTTGTTTCATATTTTAACAATCGTCAGAATTTCGGATGATATTCAGTCGCAATCGAACGTAATGAAATCGGTATTGGTTAAATGAGGAAAATAAACAAGAATATCCGTTAAAATCTGAGAAAAACCTATGGAGTAACGTTAAATTTTAAAGTAGCAATTTTTATTTTTATTTAAATATCTGGAGAAGGTTTTAATGGCAAAGTTTATTACTTTTCCTTTATCAGTAATCTTTTTGGAAAGCATTCGTTTTTCTTTCGTATGAATGAATGTTTCCCTCACTTTCTTTAAAGAGATCTATTTCAATCCTCATCCACTCGAAAATCGCCAATTATTCACGTTTCGTCTTGAGTTCGACAAAAATTTCTGTTGTTATCATAGTAGTATGGCATAGAGATCGGTCTTCTTTCATTCGTGTCTGTTTCAATCTTATTGAAGTCCGTTGGGATAAGAGTGCTATTGAAAGTGTTTAGTATTAGTCTCCGAAGAATATATCAATGCAAAAAGCTTGAGGGCTAAAATAAACTCAAGCTTATTTTATTAGATATTCACTTCTCGTTTTAGTGATATAAAGTGTTTTAAGGATTGAAATTTGACTTTACATCAACTTCAACAATGATTATATTACATCCTTAAATGATCGTTTAGGCTTAAATCACTCATCAAGTATTCTAACCTTATTATAAAGTAAAATATTTATAAACAGTAGATCGATCCTCGTTTTATAAGTGCTCTAGTCTGAATATTGTAATTTTGGAGGCTATTTTAAGATATCAAAATTGAAATTAAAAGATTTAATGAGCAATGTACTATGCTTTTGTTTTCCATATTTATCAAAGTTTTAGATAATAAAAGTAATGTTAACCCATACGACATATAACTATGCCGATCTTATCATATCTGTCTGATAGGCAAAAGATAAGAAATCGGCGAATCTATCGCTATCACTGATACGGTAAGACGTTTAAGACGTGATACGTCATGAATCATCTAAGAAACAAGTGTGTCCCTCAAAAACCTCATTTTCCTTACTTATTATGTATGAAATTTCTGATATTCCATAACTAAGTCAAAACGTTGTTCATTAATGAAATACCTTTTGAAAATGGTTCAAGAAAATTTGCAATATAGATCGATTTTTTGCATTTTTATATCAAATTGAAAGATTTTTTTACATAATTATAATAAATATATCATATTATAATTTTTATTTGGTGTTATCAAAGAAGAAAAAAAAGGCTTTATTTTTTTTGTATTCAGATAAATGTGAACTAACACCACTCGGAATGGAATCGGGAGCAATTCGTGACAGTCAAATTACCGCCAGCAGTAGTTTCGATCGACAGAGTGTTGGACCACAAAATTCTAGGTAATCGTTTTTTTACTTCTAAACAACAATAACAACAAAAATAGGGTTATTGTAGTTGTTTATTCTTGTTGTTTTGACTTAATATTGTTATGATAGATAAAAGATTATGCAAATGCTTTTAAATTTTTACAACATCGTCACAATACACAGCGTGTCACATATGGTACTAAATTGCTGTGCATTACTTCTAGGCCATAATGTATTCATATTGAGATGAATCGCTAGAGGCAATAACGATTCAGCATGCTGTAATGAATTCGATTTTAATGAAAATCTCACAATTTTGATGATTGCCTAGTAATTGAAATATATTCATTCTTGTTAAATAGCAATATTATAGAACCTAATGACATCATAGCAAATGACATTCGATTTAATCGTAATTGTATTTTTTTATAATGATGTTACAATATCTGTAATTATACTGAGTTGGCTGCAAAATGAGGAACCTCAGGATAGATAGCCTAGCTGAATGTTGATAACATACCCACTCAGTATAAATGAAGTATCGAGTGGTCATAGAGTGACGGACTCGATAATGTAATGAATAAGCACGGCAGATCGGATATCTGTAAATTTGGATTCGTATATCGGCTGAGGTTTCAAGCTTTGTGGCTAACTCAGCATAATGACTGACATTCGATTATTTTTCATTTTGGACGTCTCTAAAGAAGTTACACTAAGTAGTAATCATTTATTGGCTTTTTTGCTCTAGTCTAGATAAGGATTTTGGGCGATTATCTCTGAAATCGATTCTTATCATGTTGGCTTTTTGATGTACTCCAAAAAAAAAACCAGATATAATTTTAGCCCTATTGAGTGATGGTGTTTTCCTTTTTTTTTTTTGTTTTTGTTTTCGTTATTACTACTTGACACATGGATGACATACTGCTTCATCAACATCTTCAAGTGTTCCTCTTGCCCTATAACGGTCTTAATTTGAATGGTCCATATGTAGTTAGGTAATGATCCTCATTCTCTGGAAGTCATATGATTCTATAGGGAATACTAACCTTACAAAACTGCATTGTAATTGTTTTTAGGTGGAATAAGTCCACTTTTCCTCAGATTGAACAACATCTTCTTTGATATCACTTTCAGAATTTTAATAGATCAATTAAGTGAATTTCCTTCACTAATAGATGAATTTTTAAAATATTAAATCCTAGTTTTATACTATACTCGAATAACTTTGGAAATTATGCTATTATTACGACATAAAAGTAATCCGTTATATACTTGTTTGTTATTGTTTGCTACACAAAATAAAATATACTCACTTTATCAAAATGCTACTGATATTCCGGGATTTGGTCTGAGTAACAATCCGACTAGTCTTTGTGGCTGTGAATTCTGTGACGCCTCATTAGAGTGAAAGCCATGAGGTAGATTTAGCCGAGTTTAACCTTTTGTTAATCGCGCGCACTACCTGTTGTGTGGAACGCTTTCATGGATAATTATGTGCTTATTAACAAATCGTTATTATGCAAATTATGTTGTTTAACGACGTCTCTCATATGTGTATAGATGAATGAAGTGTAGCTTTTAAGGTAATTACATTTTTGAAGCAATTCTAATTTGAGTTTCAGAATTCGTACAGAAATCGCCTCAGGTGCATGGTGTCCTAAGCCACAAATACATAGCAACAGTTATGAATTTTTACAGGTACAAATATTATTTAACGAAATATTATGAATATATAGTTTTTTATTTCTTTTTCGAACAAACACGAGGTTTTTTTCAAAAATCCTTCAGTGAAATGGCTAACGTTTCAAATGTTTCGCCCTTCTCAGAGCCTGGAAAGGTCAGGTTATTCACAAATCCACCAGCCAAGTGTTTTCATTACTTAACAGGGATAATTATAAAACCATAAGATAATGGACCCATGATATCCTCACTGTTTTATTCGAATTTTTTTCTGTTTATTCACTGAACGATGAGGCTAATAGGGAGCCGATCTTGGGATTATAAATATATTTTGTAGAGATAAACTACTGGAAGAAAGATCATTCTAGGTAATATATCTCAACATATTCCTTAACAACATAATTACTCACCTCAGAGACATTTATAAGGGATAGAAAGTTTAGGACAAATGATACAAATATTTAAATGCGGTAAAAATAAAATTTCGGATAGGGCTATGATGAATTCAGCTTTTCCATAATAACATCAAGTATTGCGTCATTTTCAATTTGTCAACTGTGAGGTTTATTTTATTTAAGAGAGTTATGATCGTTCCATAGAAGATGAGCTCGGATTTCCTGGTGTCTTCCTTGATAACTACTTAGATAACTCCTTATTATTGCTAAAAAAGCCTTTGATCATTGAATTTTTCGCAAACTTATTCACTTTCTAACGATAGTTTTTTTCTGAAGAAACTCCTCAAATTATTGTTTCAAATTACATCAAGACGTTTATGGAATTCTTATCGGATCAAATTCAGTTTATTCCTACTTTATTCAAATCTTCTCAGTCACACTAACACATTTCAAAACCGTTTTCAATTTGACGCTGCGGTAATTCACAATGAGATAAGGTCACTTAGAATATCACCTGCTATATTTTTGAAGTGGTCTTTGTTTTATGGATGTCAGTACATCAGTGCATCTGCTCTGTCATTGAAAAATCCTTTTGTTCTCAAGGCAATGCTGAGATTTGTTAGAGCGCAGACCACTGATTAATCTGATCTATTGGTTAGATCCTAATGTACTTTAGTTCAAGCCGACCTATTCCACGTTTTGTTGTTTTGAACAAATCATGAAGAAGGATCAACTTAATAATTGTTCATAAAGTTCACTTGAATTACAGATTGATCTTGAGAACGTCTATATTGTGACGTCAGTAGAAACTCAAGGACGATACGGTAATGGAACAGGCCGAGAATACGTATCCGAGTATATGATTGACTATTTACGACCAGGAAGCAAATGGATTCGATATCGTAATCGAAGTGGTCATACGGTATACTTAACATCATAATATCATTTAAATCATAACAGTTTTTGAATTCATTCAATAATATAACCTCAAATAACTGACATTTCGGCGAGTTTTTTGATCCGAAATCCAGTGATCTGAATGTCATAAGGAAGTCAGTGAAAAATTACACTAAGCTTCAAATTTCTTTTGGACAAGGTCCATGTGCTGGGAAAAAAATTAATGGATCCAGACGTTGAAATCTACTTTAGAAGCTCATAACCTATCAAATAAAGTGGAGTGCTATCTCAGTCGTTGTCATAAATAATAATTTTATTTTTCGTTTTTCTTTTCGGATTAGTACTTACAAGGTTACCGAACGGAAGCTTCGAACTCCTGGGAATAAGGAAGTCCTTTATCCATCACAATCATACTATACGAATTGATGAAGATAAGACAAGCTCTCTTATATGAAATTCTTGAAAAACAAACGAAACTGTGTTACTTAGCAGAAAGGATACTATTTAAATAATCATGACAATGGCAACTATAACCCAATTTATTTATTCGTTATTATCTATAAGCTTTTTGGGCAAATTAACCACGGTCTCCTAATGAAAATAGCTTAACCCACTTCTATTTCTGTAATTTGGTATTGTAATTATCTGGTCGTTATAAGGACTCGTTTCTTTGCTCGATAATATTTTGTCAGTTGATCAGAAATTAAAGGCTTACATGCCTTATAAAGATGGAAGTTACAGTTGATGACTGGTAACCATGAAACAACGATTTCTGTCCAGCGAATACTGGATCCACCTCTCATAGCCTCAAGATTACGAATCGTACCTCATTCAAAACAGATGCGAACCATATGCTTACGAATGGAGTTGCATGGTTGCCTCCATGAGGGTTGGTTTTGTTTAGTAATGCTAAAATGCTCTCAGTCAAAATGGACAATCATAATTCAGGCGGTCTTCTATTTTACTCAACACTACCGGGAGGATCCTCTGTTGGTGATTTCGATTTCCGTGACAGAATATTCGAGAATAGTGACTTATACACTGAAACAGGAATCAGAAGGTTGCTTAAACAAAAAAAACACGATTCATGTGGTTAGAATAACTTATTTAATCATTTCCTCAAGTGTTAATCCAATTTCAGAGGCCTTGGGCTACTCAGTGATGGTTACATTTCAAGCAATTCTCCATTTGATAAGAAAAATCCTAACGGTACATGGATTGGCTGGAGTAGACATCATACTGGTCAATTTCATACATTCTTAAATAGAAAATTTCCAAGTATTTTAACATTTTCAATGACTTTTATTAAGATGGAATAGTAACGTTACTCTTTGAATTTGATCAACTACGAAATTTTTCCGAAATTTTACTAGCCGCCTACGGTCGAATCAACAGCATTGACGTAATATTTAGGTAAAATAAGCTTTTAATTATCTATCTTCTTTACTTTACGAAAAGTTTTTAGTAAATTTTCTTCTAAAATTCAGCTAGAACGTCTGATAAAAATTGAATTCTGAGTTAAACTCGCTATCGCTTGGAAAAACTGGTGTCCTAACAGCAGTAACTCGACATAACCTCAACTAACTACAAATTGAAATATAAAATAATAGTTAATTACTCTTTTAAATGAAGAAAAGCCAACTTATTACACGATTTTAATTAGTTTAGTCAGGATGGTACAAATTTTTCGCTGTCATCACAAATTTCTTCGTTAAGCAGATCACCATTGGATTCAACTCAGAAAAGGTTATTTCAGACTATTTACATTAATATGAGTATTAATATTAATATCATTATGAAAATTATTGCTATTGCTGCTATTTAGCTAAGGATAAAAATTATAGGTATAAAATTTTAGGCTATTTTTATTAGCATTTTTGATCGTTTTGCCGTTTCGCGGTTGCTAAAATGAATAGACTGACGTTTATTTATTCGTAGCCACCTCTACCCACTTCTAATGTACTTCGGAGTTGTTCGATTGCGGGGTTTTACCCAAATCAACGAGTAGGACACAATTCGCATACACCTAAGCATAATTACGTACGCATACATAAATGCTTATATGTGCATACAGAAGGTATGAGTCGACCAGCACAGCAGAATTAGGAGTCCATCCCCTCAATCCACCCACGTTTCAAGCCAAGTACACGGGCGCTGAAAGCCCAGCGATTCACCCCCTGTCCGCCATTTGGGATCGCGCTACGTAGCATCACGACTAACCTTGAGGCTTGAGCTATCTCACTGAGGGAGATCTGTGGATGATAACATAATAGTACGCAATAATATTAAATCAGTGGCTAAGCAATAATTTAGTCAATATAGGATAAACACCAATCAAATTTGCAATCTGGATTTTCAAAACACTATTTTTACCTTTCAGAAATGATCTTCGAATTCCACTCCATAAACGAATGGCGAAGAAGATGCGTGTAACTCTTTCATTTGCCGCTGAGTGGTTTTTCCTTACAGAGATTCATTTTTCATCCGGTATTTAATATTTCTTAATTTTTTCATAAGAATCAGACACATAATTATCTGAAGCATTTTATTTAAAAATTTGCAAAAACGTCATGAAAGTATAAATGGCTGGGAGAGCGCTTGGGAAGTCACTGCTTCCATAATAACATTTGTCATATCCTGCGAAAGTGTTGAACGTATCGAAATGGCCTGTAGTGTTAAAAACTTTCTGAAATTCTGCTTGCTCTTCCGGTTGTTCGCGTTCAGTATTCTGCAAATCCTTTTAAAGATGATGATGATTATGTGAAAGCTATTGAGACCAGATAACAAGCAGATCTCACGATTCTTGGCATTGTTGTGAAAGTTACCATTTTTGTTCAGCAATAGGATTTTTGTAGATGTGCGGCATGTGGACATTGTGTAATTTGCAGAGCATTTCCGTGGATGCTAAAAAATTCTGTTCACTCGCCTCCTATCCTCTCCAAATGAATAGACTGTAGTTTATCTGTTAGAAGCGACTCCTAACCGCCCCCATGTACTTCCTAGTCGTTCGATTGCGGGCTTTTGGCCAAATCCACAAGCGGGATACAATCCGCATACATCTAAGCACAAGTGCGTATGCATACATAGATGTTCCTATGTACATACTGTAGATATGAACTGACCAACACAGCAGAATTAGGTAGTTCCTTTCCTGAATCCACCCGCGTCTCAAAGCAAGTACACAGTTTTTTCTGGTCTGCGATTTTCCACCTATCCGCCTCTTGGGTTTGCGCTTCGTAACCTCGCGTATAGCTGGTTTGAGATTCTTTGTGGAGGAAGATACGTGGAGCATAAGACTTATCACCCATAAATGCTAAAATACTTTAAAATTCCTTATTTGTTGTAACTCTTTTTTTCCTTGATCTTTTTGTCATGGTGAAAGTGTTGTTTAGTTGTAAAGTAATTTCATTCTCAGCACTCTTCAATGACACATCTACATATATTGGCGTAACAGAAGACTCAACTTTAATGCAAAGCATCCTAGGTTTTATAGGTAACAAATTTTTGTTGTTTTTTTTTGTATATTCAATGTAATATATGTAATTTTTGCCTAATTTTTTTTTCAGGAATTGACTCAATTTTTTTCAGTGCCACCGTCAATGTTCTTATTGTTAACAATTGTGTTATGCATTGTTATTCTAGCTAAAAAACAAAAATCTACCAAAAAGCTGGAGGTTTTTGAAAACGAAGTCCGAAGAAATCTGCTTATCACCCATGTTCGAGGAAAACCGTGCACTGAAATTTTATCATTTCCTCAGCAACACCTCCAATCAAATTTCTATGCTTCAGACAAAACGACAAGTACAAGGTGAGTCTAAAGTGGTATAATTAAGAATCCTAGAAAAATTATCATGCTTTTAAAACAAATCATGAAGCACAGAGCACAAAACAAACAACATTACATGAGTATAGACAAGTAAGCTTTACCTTTACCTTTACTCGTATAAAACATATTCACGTATTGTGCGGGCCAAACCATTTGTCATTCATTTCTTTCTAGCTCATAGTTGCTCACTTTTTTACTCATGATGTCACCTGTGAGACTCATCCCTTAATCTCTTTTACTTGCGTATACAACTTCTTGACTTCAGCCACAAAGACATCTAGCCAGTGGTAACCTTGGAAAGCGTTTATATTTTTGAGAACCACCCCACTGTTCTTTTTGTTCGACTGTTATCCTCTCATCTTATAATATGAGCAGGAAGACTGTGCATCTGAAAGGATGGACGCCTATTTTGGGCTCTATCGAATGAGTTTTCTAAAAAGTCCTAAAGTGGCTAACCCAGCTTCCTTCTTGCATAATTCACTTTGCATATCGTTTTCTATTTTCATGGAACGCTCAGGTAATATGAAGTGTTTTCATTACAAAATTTGTCAGCTATCACTTTGTTTTCTTGGCATTATTGATTTGTTCTGAATTAAATTTTTTTCATTCATTTCTATGTCTTCTGTGTTTTTTATTTAATCGGAAATCTCCATTGATACGAATATCCAGATTTCACGAATTCATCATCCATTATAATTATCCGCTATAAACAGCTGTGGCAAAATTCTATTGCCTCATTAAACTCCTTTTCCCATAGAGTGAATAAGGATCAGGTTAAAGAGCTGTACCTTCGTTGTGCAATTTTGAAAACAATAATTAATCTTTCGTTCAGATGCATTATATTGTGGGCGAAAGTTAGAATAAGGTTTTCTTGGCAACCTTGTACACCTTCGTGATACGATATATGCAGTATATCATTCTTGCAAAATCCTACTTTTTGTAAAGATGTAGTTTCCTTGTTGCAAGCTAAGGTATAACTTCTGGAAAGGGCCTGTAAAGCGATCCGAGCAAGGAAATTTAGTGGTAGTTTGGAATTCCCTTCGGTCATCCCTCTCGTAAAATACGGTGCCTATGTTCTTTGGGAAAAACTTTGTGATAGTTTTCGTACTGATATACTGAATATAAATTTACGAAGAGCGCTGTTTTGGAGCTAACGTGACGTATAATAAGTTCTATAAAAGTTAATAATAATTATTTTCTTGACAACTGATTGTTTTGTGAAGAAGGCAGTTTTCAGCTTGTCTTCAAAGAGCGCTTCACCGAAATTGGGACTGGCGACATGGAATGATTTTCATTTTCCACCACCTCCATCTATCCCAGGTTTGAAGTTATTTTTATCACAATAAATTGTAGAAACATAATAAATGAATAAAAGCCAACAGGTAAATAGCCGGTTTTCACTGGTTGTAGGAGGTTTTTTATCGATTCTTTTCTATTTTGTTCATTCTTGTTGACCTACTACTTGAGCAAACCGAAAATTTTTTACTTTGTTTCACAAAATTACTCCTTAGTGTTGCAAAAAAAGCCATTTTGCAAATATTTTGAAGGTGCACCGTACCATGCACCTTCATATAACCCAACGCCTTCATAATTTCACTTTCATTCTTCCATTTTTCTTTCATATTCAAATTAAAAATGAAGGAAAATTATGTTTGTACGATATCAACAATGGTACATCATAACTGATATCACGACTCTTTGAATCTATCACAAAACCTGGTTTTTGAGGAGGTTATTGAGAATCCCACATTGCATATTTGCTATCTGATATGCTACCGATAAGCGTTTCCTCGGACCTCTTTAAGTGATCACTCAAGGCTCCAATTATTCTTAGAGGCGTAAAAATACTAGCGTTAGC
>KN716614.1:41963-58471 GCA_000816705.1 Dictyocaulus viviparus
CCTACGACTTAGGTCAGATTTAGTCCTATCTAGAGTACTTAGCTACCGTACTAAGACGTTCCTGGACCCGCTTACTCTGATCACTCAAGGCTCCATTTATTCTTAGAGGTGATATATTACTAGCGCTAGCTCGTTAACGGGTTCAATCTCGAATCAGATTCCATCTCAATAAGTGTTCGAGAGGCACGTTCGATTACCACTACGAGTTTAATGGCTGTCAGTATTATACAATTATAACTCCTTATAATAGATAGCAAATATATAATTATTCCTTAAGATTTTTCATTTCAGATGATAAAATCTATGCTCATATGAACTTTACATTACCGTTGAGGAAAGAAGCTGATTATAGAAAAAGCACAGTCGAGCGATTAACACAGTATGCATTAAGCTGTTCAATCATTTTCAAATCAAATCCAAAAATGTCAATTATCATATGATAGAACTTTTATGAAGCTAATAATCAATACTTATTTTATTCCCCTGTTCCATTAATATGTATCTTTCAGATATGATGATAATCATCTATACGACGCCATTCCTTTTACGGAACAGTAAGTTTGAGAAATGTTTTGAGTTTTTTCGTCTTTTATGTGATCTAATTTACCGCAAGTGTCCATTTTTAAAAGCATTTTCTGTTTACAAACATTCTTTGAAAATGTCAAAATAGATTTCAGAAGTGAAAAACAAATCAGAATCGTTTCATCATCTTTAAAAATGGGAAATGAACTTGGTAAAGGAAAACATACGATCGTAAGAGAATGCTTTGCACCAAACCTAGGAAAAGTTGCTCATAAATCAATCAGAGATAAGAGAAATGTATATGGAAGGTTTGTTTGTAATACTCTTAGTTGTTTACAACGGTGTTGTTGATTTTATACGTGCTGACCAATATGATTTTTCAAATAAATTCACCACAAAACATATTCATCTATTCAGGCAAGTAAATAATTACCAATAATTAAAAGTGCTTTCAATGAGTTCTCCTTAAAATCTTGATTTCGATCAAATTCTTAAATATCAGGAAAGCTCTCTTTGACGAGATGAAAGCGTTATGCTCAACAAATAACGCACATGTGATTAGCCTTCTTTCTGTCGACGACAATAATGGACTTCTACTTGAGTTAGCACGAAACGGAAATATTAAACAGTACCTTACCTCGCACCGATATCCGCTTCCGTGAGTAAAAATTCCACATTAACTAGAATAACATTCAGGTTTGTGTCAAAATAAATAATATAGTAATTCATAAAGCTTTCTTCATTTTCTCGTCATAGATCCTAATCCCCCATTTACCTTTGGTCATTATGCGAACTTATTTGATTAACTAGATTACCCATTCTTTTTAATTATCCATCATGCTCTTCCTATGAAGACTGATGAATGAAGCTCTTGCTTTTTTTTGTACTGTAGAATTACATCGTTAATTTGAAGCTTTGAGTTAGATTCTGAGGCTTTAGTTACCAGAATTAGCTAAAAAATTATAGGTCAAAAAATAGCTGTGATAGTAATTGAGATAGGTTGAAAAAGTTGATTGATAGATTAAGTATAAGATTTATCAATGAATACTGTAACGTGATGAATCGGTAGAGAATTAGGAAAGCATTTTAAAATCTACTCGAAACTTTCACTTATAAAATAGATGATTTTTTCAGAATCAGTACATTATTGGGATTTTGTGCTGATATATGTGAAGGAATGAGACATCTGGAGTCACTTGGTGTCGTACATGGCCATCTTTCTCCGAACAACGTAGTGCTTGATGCAAAAATGAGAGCTAAAGTGAGTAAATTAATTATGCTTGTATCCAAAATTACTGTAAATAATTACTATGAATTTATAATAGATGCTATACAAAATGTAGCCATAATAACTATTAGTTGGTACATATGGATTCTTTGAATTCATCACGTAGGATTCATCCTTATTTGACTCTGAAAACTATTCCACAATCCATTCGCTCGTATGCATTGTTGAACTATTACTTAAAGCTTCAAACCTGATAATACGCATAAAGCTTGAAAAAGCTGCATTATTACTGTGCTCAGAAAGTGTATTCCATGAGAGTATTCTTCTTTTATTTGCTAAACAAAGTTGCTTATTGAAAAGCTCTGGTTAAGGTCACTTCGCCACGAGGTACATCACATCATGCTCAACTTCGATACAGCTCTCCGGAAAGTATTATACAGGTGGGCGACATATGAAACATTTTTTCAAACTTCTTTCGTAATTCATTTCCTCACTCGATTTCAGAACTCTTTTTCGTCGCACTCAGATGTATGGGCGTTTGCAGTGTGTTGTTGGGAAATTGTAGAAAATCAGTGTCAAAAAATCCCATATGAGTCATTAACAAATTGCGAAGTCGTGGAAAATGCTCGACGACTTCTGAACGGACAAAATGAAGCGGTTGGTAACGTAAATGTGTTACTATATGCAACCTGTGTTGATTGAGACCTCCGTGCAATCAATATTTATATTTTGAATGTGGTAGTGTTACCACATGACATCTCCAACGTAAAAATTACGGATTATAAATCATTTAATTGCAGATCGTTCTTCAGTTCACAGAATCCATTCCTAGAGGAATACGTGACGTTCTACTACGCTGTTTTGAAGTTGAGCCTAACGCCCGACCCCTATTTGCTCATATATCTTACTTCATGAGCAAATATTATGTTTCTTTAGATTAATAAGTACTGCTAATACCTACTGTAATTTCCTCCCTGATGAAATTTTGCTCGGTAAGATAACATTTAAAAATCTAGAAATTGGTGAATGTTTTTTATAAGAACTATAAGAACTAAAGAGTGATGAGAAGTCTTCGGTAAATCATGTGTCACAGCTTTACATATTTATAATTTCCTATTAAATCGGGTTTTCCTCTAAACTTTTCCTGCGTTGTGAAGCCTTATGCTTTCTTTCAAATTTAAATCCTTCCTTCCTGTTGTCCTTTCTCTATCCATTTTTATTGTTAATCGTTATTTTTAAGCTGTTTTTTGCTTCACATTATCATTATACACCTTTTCCTATTGCCAGCTATTAATGAAATTATCGCACATTTTTTTTTTGCTCAAGAAATGTCAGTTTTTTTTTTGATTTTCTAATATGGAATAGTTTATGAATTTATCATAATTTATGTCAACTATATAAGTGAAAAAAACGTTTCATACTTCATTGGCTCGGATTCTCCATTTTATTGAGCACTTAGGGTGAAACAACGAGGTGTGATCGGATATCCGACCTTCTGCACTTTTGGTAAACTTCGGCACGATGACCTTAGGCAAACGAATTATGGAGAGGCAGCTGAAATCCTAGAACCATGATGCTATCATGCTTAAGCGTAAACAGACTAGTATGAAGAATTACATCTTCGACGACGGAAGACTTCTGTTAGAGTCCGCCGTAGAGGATATTCCAATGTGGAAAAGTAGGAAAACCAAGTGCTGCGACATCGAAGTGGCTAGAACGAGAAGTCACTAGCCATCAAACCCTGCTTAAGGCGCCAGAGAAATTTTCTTTTTTGAAAGAAGCGATAGAAGTGTTGTCGGTGTCGGTGTCGGTACCGTTGGTATACTTGGTAACTTGCATTCAGCCATAAACATCGATTTTTCTGAAAAACGACTTAACTCAAATGTTCGGAGTTGAAAAGTGATCCATTCGCAATTTCGATAGCCTTGGTCTTTTGCGCTTCGTTATCAGACTACGATTCAAAGCACTTTTAATGAATTTGGACACGTTCTACAAAGAAATTCACATTATCTACATGATGCACTTAGGGTGAAAGAACGTGTCTTCAACGCTAAGATTAGCCGTAAGTGGCGTTGTCTGGGTAGCACCACATTGTGGTCCACCGACTTGAATTAAATGAACTGGTAGAGTTTATATTAGAGCTTATCATGAGCAAAAGACGATCCGAGGTAGTTCACAATGCGTATTATTCCCAATCCCTACAACGAATGTCGAAGTATCCAAGCTGAACGTAGGCTACCAGAGCAAAATAGAAACCTTTACAGTGAATGGAAAGTTTTGTGTAACGAATGTAGCTTTTGTCGCAAAGTTCTATACAAAATTGGACCATGATTTTTGGGCTAGATTGCTTTCAACACGCAAATGGTGTGAAGTTGTAATTTTTGACAGGCAAGATAAGCCCAGAGCCATATCAAGATGATCACCGTACGTCGTATTAACTCTGAATGTTGCACAACATTTGAATTTCTTATATAATCATAATGTATTGATAATATTCTCCCTATATTAGGTGGAAATGAAGCGATGGTAGTCCTTCAAAGAGTTTGATGAAAAAAAAAACTAGCAGATTATCTTCTAAAGAGGAGAATATTTGCTGCCTACTATATTACACACATATCAGTGTAAATAAGAGTCGACTAACATGAATATTTCAATTCTTGTCATACGAACCTTATCTATAATTTCTTTCCCATTCGATTATCAGCACCACTGAAGTCATGAAAGTGCAAAGAAAACGAGGTACTGGAAGAGATGTAATCTAATAAATCATATCGATGAAATCAGCACTGGTTGAGGTGAAAAATCTATCAGAATCTATCCGAAATGTTTAATATACTATAAAATTTTCATCTATTATACAAAGAATTCAACGGAGTTAGTAGAACAGTGGTCAGAATCGATTCAACTGTTGTGCAGTACCGGTCTCCAATTTGTCGCTGTAATCACTGTCTAAGAAGAAATGAAATGTTTCATAGGTTTTTTTTTCCTCAATATACTAATACAAACTGTCTGAGCAATTCAATTCTGAAGCTGAATCGAAGGATTTGATTTAATTCGTTTCTTTCAGCACTGATGATAATTTAGTGAAGATATGAATTGTATAGGGATTTGAATTCATGTACTTATTGAAGGCCTGTATGTAACGTGATTGGTAGTAAAGTACTAATGACAGGACTATCAAACGTTTATATGAAATACAATGATGAAGATTTTGATAACGATCGTGTTTATCTTCAATGATATGATGTGATACTTGACAAATAAACAAACCATGCAAATGATATAGTTCCGAAGAAAAAAAAAATCTTGCATAAAATTACTTAATCGAACGAATTATGCAGAAAATTCAACTATTAATATTTCCGCGCTAAGCAGATTTCTTTATGATTTATTCAATAAATTCTGAACAATGCAAGTTGTATTTTTTTTTCCTAAAAACTGATTGATTTTCAGTTTTCTGTTGTTGTTGTTGTTGTTTTTTTTTTCAAGAGTGGCATATGTTGTGAATTGTTTTAATAATGACTGGTATTCGAATCATAACGGCGATCGATCTTTAAGACAACAGAAATCCTTCAGCATAATCGATTTTTTTTCCTCAATTCACTAATTCTTTTTATTTATACTTCTTCAAAAAATTTTTTACAATTTTTCACATCAACAAAAACTGTTTATTATATTGGAAATCAATTCTTTAAACTTTACAGTTTGATTAACCGAATATGAACAGACTATGATCTTTTTATTTTTCGAATGAAAAATTTTTATAAGTTCAAAAATCAACGATCAGGTATTCTGCATTGTTCTCATATGCAAATGCAGCTACAATTTCAAATGATTTTATGATGCTTTTTTTGTTTCCTTTATCGTTTTAGTGAGGATGTCTGTCCACTTGAAATCTATGAGTTTAGATATTAATGATATATATCACTTTTAAATTTTTAAAGGTTGATTGAAAAAATAATCACGGTAATTCAGTATTTATTTCATTTCATAAACTAAAATTATTCATACATCAACATAATATTGTCAAGTAATTGTACTAGTGAATTCGAAACAAGTTGAATAGCATGTTGGACGTTATGGTACTTCACATTTCTTCTGTAACTGCTTACCTCAAATACCTCAATTCTAATCTATGAAAAAAGCATATATCACAAATAACAAACAAACTCATTGAAATAGGTTAACAATAGTTTTCTTCTTATAATAATCATAGAATTCTGAGATATCTGATAGCATGAAAAAATCAATGATAACACATCAATTCGTTATAGTTTAGAACAACAGCTACTAAAGCATAATTGTCCTCACATTGACTAGCCGTTATGATCGTGTCAAGGTCATACTAGCAAACGTTACGACACGATTACGATAGTTGACCTGACCTAATATTGTTGTTTGCTGTGGAGTATTTCGAGTAAAAGTGATCAACTCATTCAAAAATATTCTGGAGAACTCATCATTCGAAAGCAAAATAAGTTCTTTATTGACTAGTTTATAGATGTTCTAAATGTTCTCATTAAAAACGATGTGATGCGGCCTAAAAAATTTCAATATAATATAAACACTACTACATTATTAATTATACTATTAGTAATACAACTAAAATCCAATATGACATTGTCTTTGCAATCGCTTGTGCCCTTAATAAATAAGTCAGAGCGAAAGTAATGGTTTTACGTAATGAACGATTTCTTTTGATGTGATTTTTCCCTGCATCCTTCTACGGTCAATTAAATTTAATGGTGGACTTTAATGTTAGCGGGAATTTTGAATGCTGATTATTCATGTATTCACATTCAAACGTGCGTATATGAGTATGTGTACGCATCGGTCTCGAAGCCTTCTGAAAAAAAAATGCTATGATAAGGAATTTTGATGAATCAATGCTGCAAGTTTTTGCTTCACCGTCTATCACTCATCTTTGACTAATAATATGTTTCGAATCTAACCAATCAATACTTATAGTTCAGCGGTATATCATTTATAAGTTATTTTGTATTAACATAATAGTTTATCAATTTGACTTTAGTGTGTTTTCTGAAAACATTGCTATTGATTGTCTACTAAGCGTCAATTCTTCGGCTATTCTTTATCGATCGCACAGTTTTCTCATATTTGCAATATAAAAAGTCATATTCCTCATTATTAATAAGTATAATGTTCACAGTGACGTAATATTTGACATATCTTGTAATATATATATATATATATATATATATATATATATACAAAATGAAAAAAACCCAATTCATTCATTAAAATACCATCCTAAGCATTATGTGATATTCCTTCTAGTCAACGACCACAACATATGACTGTTCGCGTTGCGGCCGTTCACTTCAAATCATACGCGTACTATTCACTGTTCTTCATGGGTGGTCGCTATCCATAGGGTGTTAGTGGGCGGAGGAAACCAAGTCGATTTGCCCTCTCCCTCCTCCACGGACGCCCATCACACGCACAACGGCCGCTCTACCCAATTCACTATTCCGTTGTTCTAACGCGGCGACGCGCGACCTGCGTTTCGCGAATGCGGGATGACGGGAAGGGGGAACGAAGAAGGGAACACCGTACTCAACCACCCATCGTCCGACCGACCGATGCCAGGTGTTAGCCGATGGGCGTGGCTTGGCAGTGGACACTGGTCATTGCGTCGACCGACACCCATCATTGGCGGCTGTCCATCGTGACTCTTCTGATTACTTCGAAATCTTTATATTTCAATTCGTACCATTGCTACTTACAGTCGTCATCATGAACAAGGATCTACCCAACACTTAGCTATTAATATAGGTATATATTACTATTATTAATTACCATACTATCTTCAATTTATCTTCTGGAACATGCCGTTGCCTCTTTTAATTTTATATGTAAATAGATGTCATGCAGCACAAGCTATGCATTTCGTGTGCAATTCATGTACTGTACCCGTAATGTACATAGCTTGAGCGGCGTGATTCTATCATGTTGCCCGTTAGCTTCTTCGTATTGACTTGATGTGTTGATAGAAGTTATACATTCGGTTATAAAAAATACAGAGGTTTATTAGAAAATTCTTCATGATACGTTAATAAGCTCACATTTGAATGATGATATTTTTGCTATATCAATGAAAGAGCTAATAACGATTGGGTTTTTAGTATACTATTAGATTGTACAGTGGCGACTGGTACGGACGGCGTTGCCTGTCGCCCCTTATCGGTGATGGTTTGTTGGGGAATGGTGGGTGGAGAGGACAGAGTGTGGGAGGGGTAACGTACGCCGACCGCTCCGTGGTGGCGATGGTGATGTTGGCGGTAGTGTGTATGTTCGTCCTAATGTATCGATTATTTGACATATGCTAATGGGCGGCATGTCCCCCAACCGTTGTGGGGTCATGGGGTGTGACGAGCGCGTGACCCCGCGCGCTATTATTTACGCTCAGCCCGCATCGGACCTTATCGACTGACCCCATCTGTTGTGTTGTGCAGGACATACTGTGACATTCATCTTCTCCAAACTCTCATCATTTCTTGCAATCGCATAGTTTTACCAATGATAACTCGTTTACTTTTGTCGTCTTGTGAGGTCCGGACCATTATTTACGGATGACACTCTTGTGATGTACCCGTAATGATAATGATCCCGATCTCGCTGCTCGACTTTGAACATTTGAGATTTTACACAGCTATTCTCCTGTGGTAACTGCACTCCGGCTATGTACTGCGTGTGTACTGTTTAATCGATATACCCGTAGCCACATAGTTCGCAGAGAAGTTTCCATATTCTTGATAATATGATAAAATATCATATTTTGTTACTTATTCATTTTTGTGACAATGTATTGCATTTTTACTGCGTTGGATTGTTACATTATTGCTTACACAATAGCATGATTTTGTGGTGAACTTTCGTGCCTGACTTCAATAGCAAAACAAATAACTGAGGACCGACATTATTCATGTTTTACCTCAGCATGATAAATATGGGCGCAAAGAATAAAGAAAAACGCCTAGTGCTCTTTTCGAAAAAAAACGAATACTTGCAGATGAACAAATTTGTGTTTATTACGATTTTTGGTATTTTCTTTTATCTGAATGATACTCATATGATGATTTCTGGTTCATGAAGGATTCGAATATGCGAAAAATAACATGGATTGAGAATTCGAACTAAAGACTTTGTCATAGTATTTTTTTTCAATAATGATAGGTTATAATGATGTTCTAATATCTCTAAAAATATTGAGTTAGTCACAAAACTTGAATCATCAGTCGAAACACTAACCCTCACTTACTTTGTTGTGTATGTCCTCTTTGTTGTGCATATCCATTACACTATCGAGGCCGTCGCTCTGGTCCTGCGTGAAGCTCCAAGTTTTGCGACTAACTCAGCATTATGGATAAAGAATGTTTGTTTACCGAAACTCGTATTATCAAGTTGTAAGCTTTATCATCTGGTATCGTTATTTGGTTATTATGATGTTGATTATAGTTTCATATATCATGAAATTATGACGAAATTATCATAAAAATTATGAATGATGAAGCTATTTAAATTTCGAATGATGTTAAATGAAAAACCAACATAACATAAAGAATTTAAATTTCTTAATTTTTTTATTTAATTGCATTTTTGCAATGGTATTGTAATGTCCATAGTTGTGCTGAGATGGCCGCAAAACTCGGAACCTCAGGCGGGACTCGTACCCGCACTTACAGATTTCCAAATTTAGATTTCCTGCCAAAAAAGACCAGGAACAAAAAAAAATAACAAACAAATATACTTACAAGACAGCTTTTATACGATTAAATAGATAAGACTGGTAACGTCCTTTTCTATAATGACGTCATGTGGTAAATACCTGCTGTTGTGAGCAATAGCCTTAGTTTTTTTAATAGTAATAGTATAAAATAAATACAATCGTTAATGGTCAAGAATAGAATAGAATGCTGAATAATTGTTACTCAATCACACAAACATTTTACCTCTTCTAGTAATTGCTAAGTGTAAATTTTTTAGTTTCAAAATGTTATAAGAAATGGTTTTCGAATGGTGGAACGAATTTTTTTCAAATAGTTCTTGCGACATGAAATCCTTTTATTGTTGGTTGATATAGGAAACACGCTAAAGCCTTACGTCATCATTCTTCATCAGAAGCCTAATAATTAAATAAAAGAAGTGTTTTATTTTTTGTTCACTCTTAGATAGAAAAAGATCAATAATCCATCTAATCATTATTATGATTATTATTATTAAAATTAGTGTACCAGCCCTCTCTATCAGGTTTGCATTTCTGTCTTTTGACACGGAAAATTTTTGGGGTAACAAAAAAAAAAAAAAAAAAATGTGCGAAGACGTTTTTCAAGTTGTACACCAGTTTTTTTCTAACAAAAAACCTTCTACACTGTTTAATTTATTGATTAGCATTAACTGTTCAGCTCTGCTACAACAACAACCTCAAGGTGTCCTTTTGCACGATCAATAAAGTAATAGACACAAAGTTTCTATTAATTTGGCAAGCAATCCGTCGCACGAAAATCACGACAACTTGCGGCTTACTATTATAGTGAAAATTACTCAATATAAGAATAAACATGAGTACTAAAATAATATAACTCTTTTTGGGTAGATGCGCCGCCAATTCGTTGTCTTAATGTTTCAAATGAGGTGTTTAGATAGGAGTGATCTTTAGAAAGACGTAGGAGGACTATTCTATTGCAAAATGAGTGGCTACCTTGTCAGATTATTCTGCTACCAATTCACCACCTCTCTTGGTTGATTTAGGACTTGATTCGAAGTCTGGCATGAGAACGATCGATTCATCATTCACACTTCTACAAAATCAAGGCTGTGCAGTGGCGCAGTGGCGCAATAGTGGAGGTGCCACGGTGACACGCAGGAATTAATCAGTCCGCGATTGCCTCCCAGGCCAACCAAGTCAACCAGCCCCTCCAAGGTTGGTAAATTGTTACCAGAGAAATCTGGGTAACATAGCAATAAACGATAAGATAACTGGTGAAAGAGTAGTTGATTAAATCCACTGTATAGACCAGACTCGCGTTCAATTACCTCCACGATATGACGTTGAACACGAATACGTAGGTGCATCTCACCTCAAGGAATCGATCAACACCAAACCTCATCTTTCAGTTTATAAATCCATGTACAGGAATTTATGTGTACAGCGAAACAGATATCTTGGAAATATTGGTGTATTATGTGATAGGTCACACTGACAACACAAACATTTATCGAACTGAATTCAAGCACTAAATTTTCAAGAACTATTCTATATTTCTCGGTCTTAAGGCTTTGAGGATGTTAAGATTTTGTCAATTATATGGAATAAAATTTTGATAAATTTCATTTTGTTACGCATTTACTACAAATTTGAACATCAAAATGTTCGAAACGTAGTGATTTCAAAAAACCGTGGTTTTTCTTTTGTAAATCACAAGCATAACAAGATTTCAAAAAACAGCAAAAAAGGCAACAGTATAAATTGAAAGATAAACAATAAATGAAGTTGTAAAAAACAACATGATATTTATGGCTGTTACGAAGAAAATGTGCTCTACCTTACTGATATTTTGATATTACATGTGATCTTGATCTAATTATAGCGCGTTTCATTCCAAAATAACCAAATCTGCTATTTGAATAATTTGATTAAATTTTAACACTTAAATCACTTTAGATTAGTAAACAATCGATTGCTAGACAACGGAGTATTGTCGAGTAAATTTCAAAAAAAAAAAAAGAAAAACTACGTGAATGGAGATGATAATGGATAATGGGACGACAAATGATACAGTTTATAGTATATATTTTGGATCTGATGCTTATTGACGTTTTCAAATAATGGAATTCTTTCAGAGCATTACAAGCATAATCAAATTCGTCTACTTGGAGATTGAATTTATAAGAGGGCGTCAATTCACATCAGTTATAAAAAGGGATCTTTGTAAGATGAAGTGAACGATATTCAACGCCGAACAGTGTACAACCTGTAGTAATTAGATAATTTCTAATTGTTTAATAATTTGCGGAACATTCAAAAAGTACTACTCATAGTCCATCATAATCAGCTCTTCGTTACCACTGCAGTACAGATTGATTTGCGAGCTCATTGGTTAATGAGGAAGAAATTGGTTCAAGAAAGCTTGAGCTATTCTTATTCAAAGGGTTTTTATTTGTCGGTATCATACGATGGAAAGTCATCTGAAGATTAACTTATGATGTAGGGTTCATTTCGTACATTATGTTTGTAGTAAATTTTCCATGACAATGTAGATGTTCTTTAATAAATTGATCACACTTAGAAATATTTAATGAGTTTTGATTTATGTCAATTCCTCCTATTAATCCTCTCAACCGTATCCAGAGGAGGCTGTGTTGGTCTGGATATCGATACTTATCATTTAAAAGTAAAGTTTAACTTATGCGCATTGTTATGAGGTATAAACTTGTTGCTTTGAAGCACCATTGTGTGAATTATGTGTAATTGACTAATTTTGGAAAATATTTACTAAGGAAATGTTGAATATCATATTACAGCATGATACCAACTGCTTTCAGTAGAGAATACTACCTTAAATAATCTCCACCTTATCATTCAAATCATACGCAAAGTAGAGACTTATCATATAACCATATTAATTTCTTTTGTCTGAATAGTGATCGTATCGACACAAGTAGTGGACAATCGTTCTGATTCATAAAAGGTCATAAGTTTTTCGAAATCGTGATTAGCCTCTGTTATCGACATCTTAATTAGCCTCTGGCTTCGGAATCAGAAAGGGACATTGTTTAGATGTCCCTAGTCTACGCCCTCCTCCCTATATAAGCAACTACAGTAAGAACCTATGTACTCAATCATTTGTGACCTTTAAACCAACCTCTCCTTCAATTTTACTATCAGGCTGGTTGTCATCATTTCAAACCACTTTTTGTTGAGCTTGATATATCTCACTTCTTTGCATTTAATCAACAAATGTTATCTTATTGCCTAAATATAGCCCCCATTAATCATTATGATAGTCCTATTTTGTCAATTTTGATTTACCGCTATTGTAATCTTGATGTATTATTTTTGTGATGTTTCGATAAAGGTTTAATTACCCACGTTTAAGGTGCAGCTACTCAGATTTGGAGCAAACTTTACGACTACTGAATCCGAACCCTTCCATACTCTCGCGCTCAAAAAATTCATTTACAAGGTAACAAATGATAATTCATGATAAATTGATGATCTGTAAAAGTTAACATACAAAGGAGTCGTTACAAAATGATTAGGTTTGCTTGTAAAATACAAAACGTTCGCGAATTATAAATGCTCAACACTTGTGAAATTCTTCATTACGACTACGTAGTGAATAATCATTCAGCCTATTCTGCATAGCAATAATTTTGAATCATTTTTCTCGCATGCCCAGCCAGTCAAATGTCACTTAACTATCTGTTTTTCTTTTTATGGAACATATAGACGCTTTTTCGTGTTATAAAACGATTCTAAGCTGACAAATAATATAACTACATAGATCGTTATCAAGTGTTTAATTATATGTGGTGGATTATATGAAGAATTATACATGAATTATATTAGACAATAGCGCTTGCGTGTGAATGCGGCACCTTTGAACGGTGAGCCAGTCAACTTGCCGAGAAATAACGTGCTCTAAATCAGAAACATGTTTATGTTAACGATGACGCTATGAAAAATGAGAATATGAGTTAATTTTTAAAGCGTTTGGATAATTAAAAGATTTATCTAAAGTTTTCGTATCTAGTGGGCAACGATCTTTTGAGAAAAATCAAAATTTCTCGATTATTTCGGTAAGTAATACTATAGTAATTTATGAACTCTGTACAGTTTTAGCAACGATAAGGGCATACTGTATGCGATGTGATCGACAGATCTCCTTGTTACATTCAATATGCTAGATATAATATTACAGCGGACAAAATATTGCGATCTACGAAACATTCTGGTTGGACATTGGTGGAGCTATGCTTATATATAATGAAAGCTTAGGCACTAATCCACAAAACTATTTCCATCATTTTTCAACATCTGCCCAGCACAAAAATATTTGTTTGATTCCCTATTGGTGGATTTTGAAGTACTGGTAGATTCTTCACCTCGTAATGTATGTTCTAACGATCTGAAAAAGTGGCACTGCCTGCGCAAAATCTGGTGAATAGGGTGGATGAGGTGAAAATTTCAATTCAAGCTCCCTAATTTTTTTCTGTGTCATTTTTGTAGTATGAAGGCCTGTGTTACCGTGTTGCAGAAGCCTTTTCTTGATCAAAACAGATTTTGTAAACAAACTTTTGTTTGATTTGCGCGGGCTGTTCATAATACACTGTATTTGTATGGATTGCTTGAAGTTTTAGAGCTTTTATGTGTTTTGCCACATGGATATTAGAATTCTGCCTATCTGTTTCGTGGATGTAGTGTCGACCTTCTGACTTGTAGGCTTTAGCTCGAACTGATTAATCAAACTTTTAGTTAATAACTATAGAAAAAAAAAACAGTAAAAATATATCAAGGAATTGAGTAGAATAAAAATAAATAAAGTATTTTGTAAGGACTACCAACCAATACCTACGTAATAATTGCGACTGTGAAGGTGTTGGAGGAAAGGATTTCAGGTTGCATTAAACAAGCCGAATTAAGTCCCAATATATCCGTGATGGGAGAAGAGTGGTGATTATAAAGTTTGCAGTGTTAATGTAAGTTGAACGAAATCGCCACTGTCCAGGGCAAGGCTCAACTATTCATGTAAAAGCCCGGTACTTTGTTGTCCTTGCTGGTCAATGACTTTTTACAAGCCACTTGTATTTGGATTAGTGACGGTTTAGGAATCCCTAACTGTTAACGGGTCATCAGGATTATTCGTATTAACATGAAACAAAATAGTGACTAGTCACTGAATACTGTCACTTTAACGCTCTGACCAATCTCAGATTATTAACGACGTATGCTTTCCGAAAAATCACACAATCCACAAACAGGGCCCTTTATTGTTAGTGGTAGTCGAAGTGTCGGAATAATAGCTTTTCCGAAAAAGCCATTTTTTATATAGCATTATTATATGGCGTTCCAGCTACAGTTTTCCTCAAAAACGTATCGCGTTCTTAAGGAGGCGCGCAATAATAGTGCCATCTGCATTAATTCATGAGGGCCTTAGATTTCTCGCCTCTTCTCTTGCAAGGATGATTCTGAGCTATAAATCGTGGGCAATCAATATTCAGTGATAATTCCGTAATTGTTTGGCGAGGTCAAAAGAACGATCAACACAGAGTTATACGGTGCAAGATCAGACGATGGCTAATGTGGTTGAAAAATTCTGTATACCGTAACTGAGGCAATTGGACAAAAACCTAGTCCACAATAGGAACATGGGCGGGGAAAAGTAGAGAAGAATTGAATAAAAGGTTTAATTACCCAAGTTTGAGTTGCAATAACTCAATGGAGCAAACTTTACGGCTACTGAACGCGAGCCCTTGCATGAAATCGCTCAAAATTACATCCGATTAAATTTTCAAAAATTACTCACAAATTAAATTAGGTAAATGTACAAAGTTGTGATTTTTGTGTGAATTTTTGGTTTTAAGTAGAAGTGCTAGTCTTAAACGCGTAAGGACCACATTGTTCTTCCTGTTCACATTTTTATACTGTGCCCCATTTTCCATGGTGCGTGCTCGCGTCGCGTAAAAACCGTTTACTTCCCCGAGAAATTCCTAAGAAGGAAGTCTATTTATTGTTAGAATTTTCTAGTATGCAAGATGAATGCTTCATTTTTGTTGTGCGAAAAGGTGAGGGTATTCATTCCCAACATTTGCAATATTTTTATCTGTAGAGTGCTGCAGACTAGGATGCGTTTAGAAAGGAATACTGCACAGTTCTCCTATTTATCGATAATACGATGAGTCTTCCAGATTCTTTCGTCGAAACTCTTTTTCTCATCGGAGAAACTTATCCAAATTGGTTCAAATTACTCAACACTTCAAAATTCAAGTTCAACTTGTGAAGGTAGAGTAAATAAATAGATACTGTACTTCATTGTAGATACGTACTTCATAGATACGTGATTGTTATTTACTTCATTTTCCCGTTTCCGTAAACATACCGTATTTTGTCTAGGTTTGGTACGAGAAATCAAGAGTCATGGTGAAACTCATGTTTCTGAATGTGTTGTTGACATCTCTATTGAGAATCAACGGTTATTTTGGCGACTATTATTTGACCCTCTAATTTTTTTAAAATCAGTCACTCATTTAGAGTTAATCATTTTTCTGTGAGCAAGACAGTTAATGTTTCTTCCATTGGGTCACCAACGTCGGTGCGATTAAAAGTGCCTAATGAGGTCGGTTGTGCATGTCTATAACTCTTTGCATTATCGTAGGCTTCTCAATATAAGTATATATGCTCATAAAATGTAAGGAGCTCAGTATTTGATCAATTGTTATTATGGGATAAGCGTACGCATTTGTGTTCAACGTGAAATGGTTGAGGTGAATGAGTCAGACAAGCCTAGTCTATACAGTGAATCGAATAGAATTCTTTTTACGAAGTCTGTACTGCTTATCTTTCTCAGATTGCTCTGGTATCAGCTTAGCGTTAAGAGATGATGGAGTTTGTCAGAAATGCGTACTCTAGACTTGACTGGGCAGATTGGGGTCCGCGTATTACTGAGGTAGCTCCACCTAAGCGCTACGTACCCCCTATATATATATGTATATATATTTGTATGTTTATGTATTT